>CM076574.1:1135006531-1135316419 GCA_034641835.2 Pinus albicaulis
AGAAGACATGAAAAGGGGAGCATTAAGTGTATAAGCCAACCTAATTGCTAAAAGGGCTAGATTGAGAGTAGAGATAAGGTTACATACAAAGAGGAAACTATGGCCTCCACATCTGATGCTAAAATTGAGAACCTAGTTAGGAAAATGGAAAGGACGATGGAGAGAATCAACTTGAATGAAAGATAACCTCCTATGTAAAACCAAACAAACCCTCAAAACATAAAAATAAAGCAAAACTTCAGAAGGGACCTTCCTCAAATAATACAAATAAAAAATGATCAGAAAATCAGACCTCCTTTCCAAGAAAACTATATAGATGACAAGGAAAGAGAGACTGAGGAACTGGAAGAAAATCATGTCAATATAATAGAATTCAATAATGAGGATCATGTTTTTCTCACAGAAGAAGAACAAGGTTTGTTTTCCTCAAACCAAACTAAAAGAACATATGAGGATTCTGAAGAATACAAACTAGGGTTTGAAAATGTTATCATGGAGGTTCATAGGCAGTATGACCTTAGAAGTAGGAAAACCCAATATATCCCCAAGAGGAAAAAACTAGAACTTGCTGCTAGGAAGACCACTGAAAAGACTCCTAAAAAGACAATATAAAACACCAACCCAATAGCTAAGAATCTTGATCAAAGAAAAAACAAAATCAGCCAGCATGATGGTGACCAAAGCTGCCCTAGTACATCAACTAGTGGCCCTAAAAAAACTGCTTTAACTAAAATCCCAAACAAAAATCAGCAAGCTAAAGTTGTTGAAAGGACCATGTATGATAAAACTGATGTAAATATACCAAGAACACAAACACCATTTAGTATTGAGAGTGAAATTTCCAAGATCAAAATAGCCATACCCCTTACTGAATTAGTGACTCAAGATGTATATATATCTAAAGTTTTGAAGGCTTTAAACATAGGAAATTACACCGATACTCTAAATCTGACTGATGATAAGCCAAAATTGTTGTTTGGACCAGAGGTAGAAGGAAAGTTTCAAGAGGGAGTTGTGCCTACATTCTATGTCAGTTTGAACATTCATGAAAAAATCCTACACAATGCCATGCTAGATTCTTGTGCTTCACACAACCTCATGCCAAAGGTAGTGATGGAGAGAATAGGCTTCAAAATAACCAAACCATACAAAGACTTGTACTCTTTTGATTCAAGTAGAGTTAAATGTCCAGGTCTAATAAAAGATCTATGTGTCAATCTGGCAGAAATACCAGCCAAGAGCCTAGTCATAGATATTGTAGTGGCTGGAATACCCCCAAAATATGGCATGCTTCTATCTATATCATGGGGAGCCAAACTCCAAGGAAACCTCCAAATGGACATGACATATGCTACCATTCTAGTATTTAACAAAACAAGAATATTGTACAGATAATCTCACATGAAATACATGGTAAGCAACCAAGATAGGCCAAACAACACCCCTCTCTATTCTATCCATTCAGATCTTGATTCATTTATCTTGTACAATGAATATGACATTAATGAACAAGTATATGAAAAAGAGGAAGAGAAAGACCTGTCAGAATAGTAAAACCAAACACAAGATGAAGAACATAATAGCCAAAACCCTATCATCCATGAACAAGAAGATAATGGAAAATTTGAACTTGAAACACTTTGGAACATGAGCTATGATGGCTCTTGTGGAAAAGATGGTTCAGGAGCAGGTTTTTGCATACACAACACCAATGAAGGTCACTCTTACAAGTTGGATTTTCCATGTACAAACAATATTGCAAGGTATGAAGCTCTTCTCTTAGGGTTACAAATGCTGAAAACTATACGAGCTAAGAGGATTTCTGTTCAGGGAGATTCCAAGTTAATCATTAGGAAAATCAAAGCAGAATATTTAGCCAAGAATTCTAGGCTAAGAGAATATAGAAATTCTGTCTTAGACCTCCTAAAAACATTTGAAAAATATGAACTTACGTCTATCCCAAGAACTCAAAATAGCATTGCAAATGAACTAGCCTTTGTTGCCATCAGTTGCCAACTAAATCATGCCAATGAACAATACATGGTAAAGGTCAAAAACTAACCTACAATCCCTGATAACATAGATTATTGGCAAGTTCTTGAAGCTGAAAAACATATTGAAGACTTCCTATAGTCCAAAAATGAATTTGAAATGCCAAAACCAAACTCGGATCATGAAGAGGACTACCCTACTGAGGAACAAACACACAAAACAGAGTTTCCTTATACTGTTGATGTAAATCGACTAGAAAACCCTCTTGAGGTAGAATTGTTTGAAGACTCAGAAAAAAAGAGATCTTCAGGTATTGCAATGCAAAGATAACTTATTTCCAAGAGGACATGCACCCTTAGAAGAACTGTTTTATTTCAATGATGTTGCTAGGAAGCCTAAAATGGAATCCACCGAAACAAATGTAGAATAATGCAACATAGGCAGTGAGGAAGAACATAAAATGATAAAGTTGTCCAAAACACTACCAGCTCTTATAAAATAGAAATACATTGAGCTATTGAAATAGTTTAAGGATGTGTTTGCATGGGGCTATGAGGACTTAAAGTCCTATGATACAAACATAATTCAACATAAGATTTCCTCTCAAGGAAAACCAAAAACCATTCAAGTAGAAATTGTGTAGGATGAACCATGTCCTAATGCCTCTAGTTGAGAAAGAAATCAAGAAGATGTATGATGCTAGAATAATAGTCCCACTCAGGTACTCAGAATGGGTCTCAAATCTTGTGTCAGTGAGGAAGAAGACAAGAGAAATCACGCTATGCATAGACTTTAGAAATTTGAACAAGGTCTCCCTGAAAGACAACAACCCTTTACCTAAGATGGATCATATACTGCAAAGGGTGGTGGGCTCCAAAAGAATATCATTTCTTAATGGTTTTTCAGGGTATAATCAGGTGCTAGTACTTCCAAGTGATTAGCACAAAACCACCTTCACTACACCTTGGGGCACATTCATGTATGTCAAAATTCCTTTTGGGTTAATGAATGTCGGGGCCACTTTCCAAAGAGCCATGGACATTGATTTTTCTAAAGAAATATGTTACTTCGTAGTGATATACCTTAATAACATCATTTTTTACTCAAAAACCGATGAAGAACACCTAGCTCACTTAAAAAGGGTCTTTGAAAAATGTAAAAAGTATGGTTTATCCTTAAATCCTAAGAAAAATATGTTTGTCCTTCAGGAAGGGAAAATTTTAGGCCACATCATATCTGAAGAAGGGAATAAGATGGACCCAAAGATGATTGAGGAGATATTATAGATCAGCCACCCTAGAAACATCAAAGAGCTGCAATATTTCATTGCAAAGATCAACTTATTAAGAAGGTTCATACCAAACCTTGCATAACTCCTAAGAAACATTACAAACTTGCTGAAAAGAGAAATAGCAGTCAAATGTACCATATAAGCAAAGAAATCCATTGAAATGGTAAAACAAGCACTTATCCAACCACCAGTTATAATCAGCCCTGACTTTACCAAGGATTTCCTCATCTTCTCATTTGCATCAGAACACAGAATTGCTGCAGTACTGCTACAAAAGAACATAATGGGACAAGAACAACCCATAGCTTTCTTCATCAAGGAACTAAAAGATGCACCTCTGAAATATAACATCATGGAGAAACAATATTTTTCCTTAATCAAAGCCTTAAAAGATTTATGAGTTTACATCTTCCATTCACAATTCATTGCTTTTATTTCTCATCCAGTTGTTAAGGACATACTAACTCAGGATCCTGATGGTAAAAGAGGTAAGTGGATTATTTTCATCTTATAGTATGATTTATATATCAAGCCCACCAAGCTAATCAAAGGGCAAGGAATGGCCAAGCTGACGGCTGAAGAAAACTTTCAAGCATTCGATATGAACATGATACATTCCTTGGATGAACAAGAGGAGCTGGAAACTCCGCCTATTGAAGATGCATTTCTCAACTAACTCTGGTATGGTGGCATATTATATGTTCTTTTTAATAAAAACTCTCCTCCTAATTTGTCCAAAGAAAAGGCCAGATTCTTGAAACAAAAGGCTGTAATTTTTTGCATCCTAGATAAAGCTTTATATTGGAAAAATTCTATTGGTATCTTTCTTAAATGTTTACTTGAAGATGATGTAGATAGAATCATGCATGAGTTTCATGAAGGAGAATGTGGAGGCCATTTCTATTGGAAAACCACTGCCAACAAAATCCTTAGAGCTAGTTTCTATTGGCCGACTCTTTTCCCTGATATCCACAAGCTAGTAGTGACTTTTCATAAATGCCAAATATTTAAGGAAAAAATAAAACTACTACCTTTGCCTTTACATCCTATCAGTGTTGAAACTCCTTTTCAACAGTGGGGTTTAGATTTCGTTGGATAAATCCACTCTGCCTCCTCTGCCCAACACAAATGGATCCTCACTGCAACTAACTATTTCACCAAATGAATAGAAGCCATTCCTTCAAGGACTACCACTCACTTGGTAATCATCAAACTCCTTGAAATCAATATTCTATCCAGATTTGGCTGTCTGAGAAAAATCATCACTGGTAATGATGCTGCATTTAAATCCAAGAAAATGGTAGACTTTTGCCACAAGTATCACATTACATTTGGGAATTCTACAGCTTATTACCCTCAAGGTAATGGGTTGGTTGAGTCCTCTAACAAAATTTTGGTAATTATCATCAAGAAATTGCTGGAAGAGAAAAAAAAATAAATGGCACAACAAATTGGTGCATGCACTATGGGCTGACAGATTAACAAGCAAGATATCAATTAATATATTTCCCTATCAGCTAGTGTATTGCATGGATGCAATTTTTCCAACATCCTTGGGAGTTCCAGTGATGAAGCTCCTCCAAGAGGTACAGTTAGAGGAGAATGATATACAAAGGAGGCTAAACCAAACCAGTCATTTGCAGTAATCAAGGGAATAATTATACAATAGAACAAAGGTAGTACAAGACAATATCAAGAAAATATTTGATAAAAGGACTAAAGCCAATGATTTTCAGATTGGAGACAAAGTACTAAAGTGGGATTCAAGAAGAGAGGACAAAGGCAAGCATGGAAATTTTTTTATAAATTTGTGGAAAGATCCATACACCATCCATTCAGTCAGAGGTAATAATGCATTCTTCCTACAAGAAATGGATGGAATAGAGTTATATGGAGGTCCTGTCAATGGCAGGATGATCAAGCACTATTTTTGTTGAATTTCTTAGTTTTAAGCTTTAATTCATTGTACATAACATTTCTTGAATGGAATATCACAAAAATGAAACGCAAAAAATAAGAAAAGAGGAAAAAGAGGGCAGATAAAAAGAAGAGGTAAAGCCCCATACCAAAAAAGAATATGTTTGAAAGTGTGCAAGTCCAAATGTCGCTACTTTTGAGATAGGAAATTATTTTTCAGTTATACATCTTAACCGTGATTAAACATGTTTTTAAATTTCTGTTGATAAGTTAGAAAATGAATATTCTCCAAACCATCTAAACTTGGCTCATCAGTAGGCTAGGTTAGGAAGAGATACTCATTCCAAAAGCTCTAATATGAACCAAAGAGAAAAGAGAGGAATGAATGACAAAATCCAAATTATAAGCCCACAATTTTCTAAGTTTTATTTGTACAAAAATAAAATCTGTGTGCAGCTTGTCCAAAATGCCACAACCCATAAAAAACCAAAATACTAAACCTTGATTTGTTCATATTTTAAATTTTGTGTTGATTGGTTAGAGAATGAAAATCTGTCAAATTTTTTAGCCTTGACAAATAAGTAGATTAGGTAGAGAATAAAAGGGCTCATCAGTCTAATCTGAGCTCATGGAAGTGATAAGGCTAGACATAGATAGTTTTTATGCTTTCAAAAGAAAAGATGATGTTCAGGGTTTGCCAATCCAAGTGCACCTAAATGAAACGAAAATTTTAGGAAAAGTATGATGGGTAGGTAGTGTTGATATTGAAGAAATCATGTTTTTTAGATTGTAATATCACAGCTTCAAAGAACAGGAGTAAATCAACAAGCATGTGAGGCATCTCATCTAAAAAATCAGAGATCTGAGGTTCTTGACACCTCCTAAAGGAGCTAGCTTCCCCAAGTGGAGCCACTGTTAGTCCTTAGTATTTTTCACTATATTTAGATGACTATATGATGTTTGTAGCTTTATGAAAACAATATTCCTTGAATATCTTGAGTTTCAGAAATATCACTACCTTCATTATCCTTATAAACCTATTTTCACTATTTATCGAGTTTTCCATCTCAAAGTCACCCTGTTACTCCTAAAAACTCATTATAGGCTTACACCTCTCATTTTTATCCTTCTTTCCTACCTGGAAAAATTTTCCCATGTTCCCCCTGTTCCTCAAGCATTTATGGTCTCAAAACTATCTCTGTAGGCTCTTTAGATAAGTCAAGTACATTGGATTTTGGATCTTAAATACAGCACTTTTGACAATACTCTGTTTTCACTTGAAAAACTTCCAAGTCAAATTCTAGCCAAAATTAGGTCAAAAGACCCTCCCTTTAGGTCATTAGGGTTTCAAATTGTTTAAGGACATCCTTGGATGTTTCAGACACTTCTTTTCCTGTGGTATAATCTAGCTCAGAGGTAATAGAATGTCAAGACATTGTTATTCAAGAAGTCAATTAAAACTCTGCAAATGAGAAAAATGGATAATTCAGCACTTTTGCAGGAGTGTTGAAAGATTTATCAGCAGAAAGTAATGATGAGGTAGACTATCTACTCCTGAATGAAAACAACTTAAAACAAAGGAAAGGGGAACAAATTGGTCTTGTAGAGGACTAGGCTTTTGAACTTGATGGTCCTGTTGAGTTCCAAAACAGTGATCACTGCAGGAAAAGTGCATGGAGGAAGCACACAAGGCCAAGCATGGAAAAAGTATATCAGAAAATATTGAGGAAATATGGAAAAAGGCGAGGTGAACTGGACAAAAATGATCGAACTTAAAGGGCTATAGAGAACTTAGAAGACAACGTTGATGACTGTTGTAAAGACTGCAGACAATTAGGGTTTTGAAGAAAGTAGAGAGAGAAGGTGGAAAATATGAGTTGAGCTCCATGGTGGAAACAAGAGAACATTTTGAAGATGTTGCTATGTGATTAAACCATAAAGGTGTCAAAATGAGCTTTTCATGCCTCAATGACCAGAAGAAAATCATCTTCATGACTTCATCAACCTACAAGGAGAAACTGTAAAATAATATCACTAAAGAAGGGAAAAAAGGGTTTAAAACATTAGAAAGTGGGTTTTCAAAGTTGAATTAAATCCATGAGCCTATAAAAGCCCATTCTGCACTTCAATGAATCATTTTTATCCTTCAAAATACCAAGAGCATTTAGAGGATAAGAATTTGTGAGGTTTCAAGCCAAATTTGGGCAAATTTGCTTGGCGCTGTGCACTTAGCTTGGTGTTGCATGCCTGGAAATTGGCGTTGCACACTTGACAATTTTCCCCTGTTCATTTTTTGAAGGCATTGCGTGCCTGGGAGGTTGCACTTTGCATTTAGAGGAGGGCTGCACTCTTGCCTAACAAGACTCTACTGAAAATACTTGGCATTGCGCACTCACAATTCGCGCTGCACACTTAGGCTTGGCGCTGCGCCCTCATCCTTGGGGCTGCGCGCTTGGATAGAAAGGGATTATAAGGCCTCCAACCACTAAAATCACTTCAAAATGCTCTCAAATTTCCTCCATGGTCATCCAAGAAAATCTTAAGGGGTAAGTACCTAACATACACCCATTTTCAAGATATTTTGGTGATTTCTTAATCAATGGAATGAAACCCTAAGAACAAACCCTAAGATTTAGCTTGAAATCACTATCTATATGCTTATTTACTCCTCCTAGATAGAGTATTAGTCATAAAAAGGGAAATTACATTGGTTTAAAGGGCTTCCATTCATCTTTCTTGTCACAACATCAATTCCCTTCATTCTCACTCATTCCATTCATTTGCAAAACTGCCATTTCATACCCTCCCTTCATCTCATTTCACATCAGCCCTAGGGTTTCCAAAACAGACTTTACAATGTATGAGGGTGAAGACAGTGATGGTGAGGCCCAAATTCCAAGGAGGCATGATCATAAAGGAGGCAAGATAAATATATTTTAACCCCTCAATACAAGGGAACTCATGGCATCTCCCCTTATTGTTTCTTGTTTCAAACATGTAGGCTTCTTTGATTTTTGTGAGAAGGTGCAAAAAGTACAACACCACCCTAAGCTAACAAGACTATTAATCATTAATTTTCATGACAAAGAAGTTAATCTTGTCAGGGTCACCTTTGAGTTGTCTACAGATGCCATTACCAATGCTAAAGGAATACCAAGTGTGGGAGAAAAGTGGTTCAAGCAAGCAAACCTAGACATGAGTTACTTTGAGCCATATCTAAAACCTAGGTATAAAGACCACCATCAGTCCATATTTCCCTTTTCTCATCTGCTGGATATATATGCACCCATGATGAGGATAATCATGAAGTATTTTACATGTGAGGGAAGGTTTTCCTGACTCTACTCATACCACATCCGGCTTCTTATGCATTTCACCAGAGTTAGGATGCTGCATATACCATATTATATTTACCAAAGCATTGATAAAATGGCCTACATAGTGAAAAAGAGAGATTATCCTCAGAAAATGCAAAGCTTGTTTCATCACTCACTTATCAAGATGGTGGTTATGCACCAACTCCAACAGAAGAATATTCCATGGGCGACCTTCATTTCCAATGATATTTTCACTACTCCACATGGCCATCATCAGCAAGATATCCCTTCCTCATCTCATCCTCCCATTCCTACTTCTCCATCACATCCCACTACTCATGCATCACCATCCACTCACATTCCTTCACCCCATAATGACCCTTCCAATCACCTTTCCATAATCATTCACCCTCATATCATGTTGACACATCATCAAGCAGTGATGATAACCTTGATATAGATGGAACTAAAATGAATAACATTGAGCCACTTCCTTTAACCTACCAGAGAGGCTATAGGCATGTGTTTTCTGCCCTTAAGAGGCAAGGGGCCATTCCTTATACATCCACAAAACAACTTGATAAGGGTAAGGAAACTGAAAAAGAGTTTCAACTGATTGAAATAGAGGATGATGATGAAGAGAGGACCAAAAACATGTTGCTCAAAAGCAAAGATGCTAAGATTAGTGAGTTTCAAGCTAATCTTGGTAGGGAAAAGAATGTGATCAGCTGTCTTGAGTTAGAAAACTAGCAGTTGGAAACAAAGCAGGCCATCAGTGAGGTTAGAGAAATTAGAGCTTGGAAGGAAGCCAGAAAGTCCAAGGCTATGCTAGATGAGGCCTTGGGCACTTTTGATGATGGTGAGGGTGAGGAAGAATAGCTTCCTTGGAAGAGGCCAAGGACAATTGGGTTGAAGAAGGCTTTAGCCCAGGAAAGAGAGAAACAGACAGAAATGGCAAAGAAGCTCACTCCAAGTGAGCTTCTTCCCATGGAAATCAGCTATGATAGATAATATTGGCTAGAAAGTTAAAATCTTCACCTAGAGGGTCAACTTGAGAAGGCCAAAAGAGACATTGACATGCAGAAGAAGATGGGCAAACATTATGCCATGAGAAACGAGATTGCAAGGGCCAAGCTAAAAAGAGCCCTTGCAAAGATTCAAGAACAAAATGAGGCAAAGGAGAAGGAAAACCTATATATCTTTGCTGATCTATCCCTCCAAGCATCCCAAACATGATCAGCAAGGTAAGTTCCAAATTTTGGCACTTGGTGGAAATTTTGAGTTTTTGACTATATGGCTAGCAGAAAAAAGGGCCAAACACGTAGAGCCACTGGCACTGTGCTCTATTTTTGGGCACTCAAATGAAAGATGGCTTGCATCCTCATGTTCTTCTTTCCAAGGACATCATCCTCAGAAAATGTCATGTCATTTGGAGCAAAACTGATCCCTCAAGAGGGCCAACAACCACCTAAAACACACCTTTCTACCCTCTTTTCATCACTAGCACTGCACCCTTAGAAGTCTTGGGAGAATGGATTTTTGGCAAGGAAAATGAGTGCCATTATTTAAACTGAAGGCATATTTGGAAATTACACAAGACAGGCTTTCGAATGAGCTATCATGGAACTCATTTGGACACCAAGAAGGCCTCCTAAACTCAGTTGCACAACATGTGACTTTTCGAGTCTTGGTGCTGCATGTTTGACTTGGCGTTGTGCCGTTGTACCTTGGAGTTGCGCCCTTGCTAGGAGGTCTCGCAAAAGATCTTTTGAAACCTTAAATTCAACGTTTTCTCCAAATTAGCTCAAATATTTATAGTAGAAGTTATTTTTTCCATAAATGTGTTTTAGATATTTTCCTTGGGCCTTGCATGGTCTCAAAGGTGAAAGTGACTTAAATGTGTAATAAATGACATTTTGAAACCCTAGCTAGGGTTTGCTTCCTCATTTTGCAGTTAAATACTACATGTAAGGCTTCATAATTTTGTTGCTTGATTTTTGAGCTCAATATACATAGACTTATAGTTGTGAGGAAATTGGCTTTGGAGCTTTGTGACTGTTTCGAATTGAATGACAATGGAGCAAGAACATTCATAGGATTCATGAAATTTCTTGAATGGTGATGTTGTTCTTATCAGAATTTGTTTCCTTATGTTTTCCATGCTTTTTCATCTTTTCCCTTATGAAAGAGTAGAAAATTTAGATTAAGATATGTTGTTGAGAGGCACCTTAATTCTTTCTACCTTCTTTTCTTTAGATGTTTTCCTGTGCTAGGTCTGATTGAAGAATTCTTAATTGCTCTTTGATTCCATTTAGCTTGTTGTCCTGAAAATGATTCAATGGATCCAAGCCAAAGAAGTTTATGGTATTCCCTGCCCTTTGGTGTAGCTTAAAACATTATTTTAAAGGCCTTTTCTTTGAAGTTTACTCATTAGGGTTTGGCTGAAGAAGTTTATGGTTTTCCCTGTCCTTTAGTCCGGCTTGAATATTCAATTTAAAGGTATTTTGTAGTTTGATTAAGGAATTTAGGAGTTCCCTGCTCTTTAATCATTACTAATGTGTTATCTTGAAGGTTTTCTTTTTGTGAAAGAAAATAAATAGAGAATTTAGGAGTTCCCTGTTCTCTAGGGTTTGCTAGATTGTTGTTTTAAAGTTTGCTTGATAAATTTAGGTCAAAGAAGTTTATGGTGCGCCTTGTCCTTTGATTCTTTCTATTGAACAATCACATACCATTAACACACAGATTTATACCCAAACACAGTCATGGCGGAAAATGCTTGAGCCTCATGACTTCCTCACATATTTTCTCATTATTAAAAGAATGTAATATTACAATTAAATAGATGAGGAGACTATGTCTCAAGATAGTGTGTGCTATCTTGGACACCTTGGTTGAGATAATTTCTCAACCAAACACACACCAATATAGGAGCTACCTAAACTAACTCCTATCTTAGAGGAACAACCCAAAATAAAGAGTTAGGCATAAATTCCTAACTTTTAATATTCAATTTATTTATTTTATTTTTGGATTTATTATTGTTTTATGAGAGATGCTAACACTCCCCCCTTCAATGATTATTCCAAAATAATAACGAGGAACCACCTTCCAAGTTCTCATGTTGATCCTAAAAAACATTGCCTGAAAAACCGCGAAAGTTGGATGCTGAAAAAAACTGCAATTTGAAGAGACCATGAGTTAGCTGCATGTCTAATTCATCTATGAATTTTGCTTGAAAACTCCATCACGTGCCAAGTTGCAAAATGATACATTTGTTCTTTGCGTGAAATCAACATCCTTTTTCCACTGACAAAAATTGTTGAATGCCCACTGGCTGATGATGTCAAAAACAACTCACTGTTGCTTTTGTTGTGTTGAAAAAATTCTCACTGTTGCTTTGCTGTCGACTACCCACAGGTGAATTTGTTGATGCCCACTGGCCGTTGAAGATGCCCACTGGCTACTAAAGCTTCCCACTGGCTGCTTTTGCTAGTTTTGTTGAGACTTTTAGTCTGACAACCACCGTCAATTTCATTGACATTTTCCCCCCTTTGTCGGCTGAAAGGAGAGACAATTATCTGGAAAGTATTCCTGAACTCCCCCCTTCAGGTGTAGGAGTGTTTCACTGGTGTACTCCCCCATTCAATTGCATGAGAGTACCATCTTCTTTTCAATTTCGGCTGCACTATGTGTGATTGTATTCAGTTGTAGAACTGAGACAATCTTTTGACTGTGGATGACCATTCCCAAGGATCGATCCATTCATAATGTATGTTCAATCTGGCTGATTGTTGATGGTTGCAACATTTCACTGATGAATGATTTGGCTTTCCACAATGGCGAAATGGATGGAGATCAAAAAAATGATCTTCCATATTACTGGTTCTTTAACAATGAGAACATTTAGGTTTAACTGCAACTGCAGGTTGCATGCATTTCTGTTTGTCTACAAATTTCTCAGAACTTGCTAAGGTGATTTGTTCAAGAAATCCTGCACTAACGAACCTAATTGGCTTCGAATAATCTGGGATATGCAAGTTGGCGTCATCTTTTGATATATCCTAAGCCTCGTCGATTTCTATTACTTTATATTTCTTCCCATGGATTGATGATGGGCATGGAAGAAAGTTGAACTGGAACAACTTCAACACTTGAAGTTGTTTAGATGAATGACTTATCATCTGGATGGTTCAAAGACTTGGAAGCATCACTCTTTTCTTGCAACTCATTTCTTTGTAGTTGCGACTCCAGTTGAAGAAACTCAATCGTTTCATTTGTATGTTGTAGATGCTGTGAAAGATCAACAAGAGTTTCTTTGCTGATTTGCACCATGTCTTCATCATTTGTGAAGAAATTCTATCAGTTGGATGTGTTGCGCCATCTGAACTCGCTTTCTTGAATTCAGGCCCTCTTATCATAAACGTCATGCTTTGAACTGTTTCACTTGATTTTGTTACTTGAATGACAAGCTCACTTGATGTGTGGCTTGAATGGCACGCTCGCTTGATTTGTTGCTTATTGTGCTTGCTTGGAACAGTTGCTAGAGCTATAGAAATTTCTTGCTTGAACTCATGAATTCACGCTCGCTTGATGACGATCGCTTTTCTTGAACACTCGCTTGGCTTGCTTGATTACTTCATGCTCACTTGAATGAATACTCACGCTCGCTTTCAGGAGATGTGAATGTGTTTTTTTTTTTTTTTAGAGTTAAAACTCATGGACTCAATTGATTCTGCTTAAAAGAAGGGTGTCAAACACTGTCGAAAAATGCACCCAAAAATGCTTACAATGATTTTAATGATTCACTTAAAAAAATGAATTCACTTGTCTTAATTTGACATACTGGAAGAGAATTGATGCTCTTGACTTTTTATCAATTCAAATTCTTGGGTGTCGGTTTCAACTGAAAGTGTTCCCTTACAATCCAACTCAGCTTACAAGTTCTTCAATTGATGTGCAAGAATGTTGATGTATACTTTGCAGTGAAATGTTGTAGTTTGCAGATTCATTAACTTGATTGTATTGAGTGAATTTTCTTGTTGAGGTAGAATGTTGATGTTTGACAACTTTGATTATTTGTTGTAGATCCGCAAATGCATGTGTTGAGCTGAATAATCCTTCCCTGCAACTACTTCGTTATAGGTGTTGTGCTTGCTTGCATTGAACTTTATGTGTGTGTTAAATGAGATCATTATGTGTAAAAAATAGACACAAATCATAAGCAATAACATGAAGCATGCACCATCCTCAACACACTTTTCATGTACCTAAGATCCCCTTATTCAATTTCGGGCAGATCTAAGACACAATCACCATAAAAAAAAATATATGCTTTATTAAAATTTGGAGTACATATCTTGCAGCTTCATAACATCTTCATGGAATCAAAGCTCCAGAACTTCTTGGAAGAAAAATGGCTTCATAAATAGACTCAACCTCCTACAACATAAGCTTTCCTTTGAAAAACTTATCACTGCAAAATTACAAAAAAAAGGTGAATCCTTATCACTCCACAAAATCACTTATTGCCCCAAAATTACAAAAACAATAATTTCACCTTATTTCTCCAACTTACAACTTATTACTCCACTTATTACAAGCTTCACCCTTATGAAAAAATAAAATATTCTCCTATCCAATGCACTTGTCTTCCAAAGACTTTATGATTTAGAAGTGAATATACCCCAATAATGAGTCAAAACTTACCCTGACACCCATTTCCTTTTTCTTTGCTTAGAATTTTTGGGCACTTACATTTGTATTCATTTCATAAAATCATCTCCAATCCCAAAACATAGTTCCATGAAAATCATGAAAAACATATAATATAAGTACTCTCTCCACTTATTATCTCTCCAACTTAAATATAATACTCCATTAACTCTACACTATTAAAGTTCATGAAACATGTTCTCACCCACTCCGTGTGCATATAATGAAATATATATATAATACTTTAAAATTATTTTAAATTATTTTATTTTAAAGATATATAAAATGGTTTAAAATCATTTAAAGAAGCTACTTCACTTCTAGGTTCACGATTCACTTCTTTGTTCATGACTGGACTCTCACCTGGAGTATGCTTCATAGCTATCTAAAAATTTGGATGATCATCTTAATCTTTGCTCAAACCTTTGAGAACAGACACCTCTCGTGTATCGAAAAATATATCCATCAGAAACAACCGTCTGTCTTTTAATGAAACCCAAATAACTGATAGCAACAACAGAAAAATAGAAATCTCGAGCAGTTGCAAGTTTTCTCCTTTTGCGGGATATTTACAAATTTGTATTCGAGAAGTGGCTCAACGCAGGTATTTTATTAAATGTCGTTACGTCCTCCACGTATTTTTTAAATTTCAGCACTTCCTCCACGTTCGCAGTGACACTGCGTGGCTCTCCTCACACTACCTATCGAGTGGAAATCCCACTGGCTTCTGCTCACGCTGGAACTTCTTTATGAAACACTCAACAGTCTAGCATATGTTTTGTGAATGCACCCTCGATGCCAGACTACGATTTTGTCTTAAGAAATCCACTAAGATGGCACACAGGACATCCACCATATATTTTACGCACAATATTTTAGGCACAACAGATGTTGATTTCACGCAGCTTCCTCTGCTGGGTTATGAGTGATAATATCACCTGCCCACATCTGTAAGTTCTTCGTTTTCCGAGGGACTCAGCATGCCTTCTCCTTTGCGATGAATATACACGACCAAGGAAATATCTCTTCATGACGAAACAAAAGGCACTTGGAAGCTTGAAATGCTAGAGATCTAGGCGCAAATGGCCTCCGGAAACCTCAAACCAGTGGAATTACTGGCCTTTTGAACCTGCCTACCCCCGAATCGGTCGATTCCGTGGAACGACATGTAGCAATTTGTTTTCAGTCAATGATATGTAGCAATTTTTTGACGTTGGCGAATCCACAATTTGGAGCTAAGCAATTCTATGCCTCAATTTTCAACAACATACGGAACCAGAATGACGTCTTGGATTCTGATCACAGAATTTGGTTGGATGAGTCAATGAAGATGTTGATGGGAAGTCACTTTAGCAGAATTTCTATAGCAATATCATGTGCGTTCATATCCAACAACCTGCAATATTTCTCCGGAAGAAACGAAAAGGGTGCAATGCTTTGAAGTAGTTGGATATCAAATCGACCAGTTTTGGGGAAGTGCTATGAACCATGGATAGTGATGTTAAAGATTCTTATTGTTATAGTATATGTTAAAGGATTCTTAACTTCCCTTTAAACCTACTAAATTCAAAATTTAATTTTCATTTCACACACACTTAAGCTATTAAGATCTATTTGGCTTTTTTAACTTGCCCTATGAAAACCCTTGATCTATTGTTATACTTTTCAATCCTTTTACAGACTCCATAGCCCAATGGTTTGAATTCCTCTTACTCTATCTTTTCTACTTGACAAGAAACCCAACCAAAAAAAACAAAACAAACAAATCCTATCACTTTAACTAGCCTAAAATGAACATCCTAAATCAATCAAGTAATATCTTTTATCAAATATGGAGATAGCCCTCTATGAGTCGAGGAAGGCTATATCCTAGGACTCCAAAGTTGGTTTGATGTTACCCTTGTCTATTTGGTCTTTCCAATCTGACAAATTATAGGGACCTAACACCTGTAATTGTGATGTTAGTGAGAGTGAAAGATTTCAAAGCTCATTACAATTTTTGATTGAGTTGTCTAAATTGTATTGAAATGTAAATCATATAAATAATGGAAATTTGTTCCTCTCGAAATCATGGAAATTTGTTGTGTTGGAATGTTGAGTAGTGGAAATCATGTCCACGTGAAGCAGAGCTATGAATTGTCGAAGTTGGTGTTGACCTGTGATGTAGTGAATCGTGACAGCAAGCGTCAAACGAGATAATTCCGAGGAGACAGAAGTTGTTGTTTATTGTCAGAGAAGGTTTCTACCGGAGTATGTCATGCTTCTGTGTTTTTTAATGAGCGTCCAATTGAATGTTGAATTCTTTGTCTATGCATTTCTCAGATACACACCATCGACTAGAGAGTGAGGAGATATTGAGTGTCGCGGTTCGGAGAATTGAATCACTAATGTGGAAATTAATTGCAACTTCAATGGAGAAACAACGAGATAGAGATGGGGATATTAGTTTTCGGCACACTGCGGGTTCTAGAGTCTCTGCATTCCAGCATTTGGAATAGGCTCCAGAGGATCTGATTCTTTGGGTGACCATTTCCTATAACAAAGATGTTAGCCCTATGAAGTTTAATTTAGATGTTGGGTTGTATCGAATTAAGGAAGGAAAACCTCTCGTCCTAAATGTTGTTAGACAAGAAGGGGACCTATTATTTCAAGATAGATCTCGATATAAGGAGTATTTCCTCATAGCTGGTATTGTGCTAGAATCTTTTGAATTCAAATTTTATCTTAGTGTAAAAATATTGTGAGGCCATTTAAATTTAAGTTTGTTTTCATTGTTGTGAAATTTAGTGTGGCCAACTATTGTCACAAGCACGAGTCTCTGTTAGAACTAGCCATTCCGAAAAGACACAACATTTATTTGAAAGATTTATTGATCACAAGTTATAGTAAATACATTGCAATGAAGATGACACCAGACAATAGTGGTTGGAGGAAGGACGATGGACAACCAAGTTTGTTTGAGTTTGTGGAATATACTCATAATCATAATGTATTATGAGTTACACATATTATATGCAACAAAGTATATGATGTATTGGTCCTTGAAAATCTTGTACATGAGGTTATGTTGTAGCCTTGTAAGGCATGTATACTCACATGAAGTTCATAGTAATCTTAAAACCACTTAGTAATTGCAGGTTTGTGGTAAGTCGCGGACCACTTTCTAGTGTAGGTTTTTGGTAAGCCAAAAAGCACATGTGAGATTCAAGTGGACAGGGATCCTTGTAAGCATGGTTTAGGGTCAACCAACAAAACCTTGGGCATGGTTTAGGGTAAGCCAATAAAACCCAGAGTATGCTTATGGGTAATATGAGAAAACCCATGATAATGATGATAGAGAGCGATTTGCATGTATAAGGACATATATGCAGATATATTGGTTAACTGAACCATGTCCATGAAGGACATCCTAGTTGATTGGCGGTTGCAGCAGTTGGTACCCATGAATTTTCATAGATGGTTGTTCCTTTATATGGACGTCTACATATTCTTTTTTATCATGTTTGTAGACACTAGGACCACAACTAGACTTTGCATATTGAGATCGAGAGAAGTAGTAATTAAGAGGGCAACTTAGAAAATATAATTCCTACTTGTCTTAGTTGTGATTCTTTCTATGTAAACGAGTCTCTTTCTATTCCTTAGGAGTTGTTTAGATCTAGATGTTTTTAGATTTTTGTGTTGTTGAGATACAAGTGATTGTGTGTCCAAGATAGTCTACCTATCTTCAGACAACACTACATATATTTATGTGTAACATTGTTTGATTAACAAAGGTGCTGATCAGTTTTTTTAATTTCTCACATTTCATTTCATCGATTAAATATAACTAATTGTTCCCAAAATCGAAAGAGATTGGAAAGAGATCCAGATGACACCATCTTGTGTCAACATGCCCACTTTTATATTTTTGTCTTAAATTTTACTTAATATTTGATTTTAATTTAACTCTCTTTTATTTTTATTTTTATTTTTTTACTAACTTTACTTATTCTTAGTATTTTTATATATTTTTATTTATTACTTGTTATTTATAATTTTATTTATTTATTATTATTACATAAAATCTAAAAGGAAAAAAAAAATCATTAATTTCATTTCCATCACTTTCTAATGAGGTTGAAACCAATTAATCCACTAGCATACCATAAGAGAAAAAAGTGATGGTATCCATAGTAAAGTCGAATCATGTTTTCTTTTCAATTTTATTAAGCATTTGATATCAAACTCAAAACAGTTATAATCTTTGTTCCAATAACTATTGTTGAGCATTCAAAACAGAGGTAGACCCTAAATTTCCACCCAACGTCCTTTGCGCAAAGGAATATTCATGTTTACGATGTTCTATGTACGAGAGAGAGGGGCGGACAGAGTGTATATACGTATTCGTTTAATAGTTTTTTATTCTTTATTTACGAGATGCGTTTCATAGACTAAATATGGTATCCATATATTACACTCAATCGATTAACTCATATTACACTCAATCGATTAACTCACAACAAGGAGACTGAGATGAAGCATCAGACATTGATGGAATATGTGGTGAATATTGTAAAACATGGGCATTTAATCATAGAATGGGAAAAAATGGCCTAGTTTAGTAGGGTATCACGATGCTCTCTTTGACATCAGAGAACGAGGAACATTCAACATGCTTTTCTTGGAGTAAATATGGTATCAATATTATAGACTCAATCGAGTAACTCACAGCATGGAGACTAAGTGGAAGCATCAAACATTGATGGAATATGTGGTCAACAAACATGGGCATTTAATCATAGAAGGGAGAAAAAATGACTTACTTTAATATGGTATCAGGATGCTCTCTTTGACATCAAAGAGCGAGGAACATTCAACATTTGACTATGAAGAGGCAGCAAACATGAATGGAATATGTGGCCAATATTGTAAAATATGCACACTTAATTACAGAACGGAGAAAAAAATGGCTTAGTTTAATATGGTTTCTAATTCTAATTTGGTACCTAGGGTTCATTCTGTCCATTTTACCTCTGTGGTTTATTCTACCCATTTTCTACTTCTTTCTGCGTGAGGTTTTTGGTAAAGTACTGTTATAAGGTTATTAAAGTATTCTTTCAACTAGATATGATTTATTCCAATATATATCGTAAATACAAGTTATTAGAAGCTTAATGTTAGGTTGTCACGGTGTACTCTTACAAAATTTGATTTCATCGTAGCTTACTTCTAGTTTCTCATGAGATGAGATCCTTGTATTCGATTCCTTTGGCATTCCGTTGCCAGCTTAATGAAGATAAATTGTGGATAATGTGTAGGCTTCGATCTGTTTAATATCGTGCTATGCTTCTTTAATTCAATAGTTCAAAGAGCTAATTTGAAACAAACAAATATAATGAATCACTAATAGAATAAGTCAATTGGTAACAAATTAAGTATCTATAAATTAACGAAGTGAAGCGGATACTTATATTGTTGATATATTTACTCCAAGATAGGTTTGGTCTTTCTCGAAGCTAATTGATACATCCTGGCATAGAATCGTGGTTCTGCGTAGGGTCTGGAGAAACCCTTCACATTTTTCAGCATGGCCTCTCCATGGACAAGTTGTGTACTCTGAAGGGCGTTGAATTGGAAGAGTAACCAAGCTGAAATTGGAGACGATAGAGGAGGACGAAGGGATGTATTGGAGACAAGTCTTTCACAATATTGTAGCTCCACATCGATTGTAGTTCTCATCGGAGTGATTCTGTGTTTATGGCATTTCCAAGGTTCTGATTATGAATGGTAACAGGAATCTGGACCATGAAATGTTTATAGAATCTACCTATATAGTCTTTAATATGAGTAACATTTTCTAAGGGAGGGAGGGATTTTCAGGTGGAGAAAGAGAGAATTCTTTTGAATGCATGTATTTAATTAGATCGACAGGGCTTCTCCGTTACATTAAGATTTGGAATGTTAACATTTCAAATGTTTATATAAGGGAGGTATGATAGGTGTAATGCTGTCCTTTTGTTCAGCATGAATCTCTGGGATATAGTAGATGTCGGTATATCTGTTTGCCTCCTTTTTATTGCCATATACATCCTCTTCGCTATTTATAAACAACATAAGCTTTATGAATAGCAAGGTGGATTTCAATAATTCTGTTCTTTCATATAGCCTCGAATCTTCTTCGGAATCAAACACCTCAGGTTTCAGTTGGGTGGATTTCTAGTATAATTTTTGGAATAGATGGATTGACTCCTTTAGTCTTACCCGCCCATGCAAGAGTATTGGTTTCAGTTTTAGAGAAAGGTGGTGGACTATTCCTTGTTGCTACTACTGTTGTTGCTGTCTTGGGTGAGGGTGGCCTTGTTTTGGTCTGGTTTTCACGACGTTCTTTCCGGCATCTATAACCGTTATCCACGCTTTTGTGGTTATTTTCGAATTGTCAGGTGGCTTATTCTTGATGACGTTTTTGGATGTTTATTCTCTAGGTTTCTTTTACCCAGGCATTTATTGTCTGGCAGGAGTATCCGATTGGATCATCTATTAGGTGGTGATTTCAAGAGGGTGGTTGTCATCACCTGGATGATAGGACGATCCTCTCTGTCTTTGAGGATTTTTATATGGTTACTACTTAAGTGATGTGAAAGGCCTTCTATTTTTGGATGACGTGCATGGTCTGCCTATTTATGGATGATGTGAACGAGGCTTTTCCTCATTGGGACTGCTATTGCTATCGGATTTTTCATCCTCTTTTAGATATGTATATGATTCTTACAGTGGTGGCTCTCTGATCAGTCTTCTGTCACCCGACTCATATGCATGTAGTCAGACTATCGGTTCTGGATTTTTCTCTCCTTTCCATGCAGGATTATTTATGAAAGCATCCTTTTTAATAAGTTACGGCTATCTCATCAGTCCGGAACTGATATACTGTATATCTGGATGCAGATTGACATTAAGGATTGGAATAATTAATCAGACTGTAGACGCGGTGTTTTTTATGGTATGACTGCCATTATCATTATTTTCACCTGGCTAATGTACAGTGACAGCTTTCTGGCAAGGCAATATATGTAAATTGAATTTATCAATACGGCAGCATTTCCAAGGTCCTCAATAATATCAAAAGGGACATGGGGATGTTTACAAAAGACATTGATACACAAGATATGGTATTTCGGGATCCTATTGTGAGTCATGAGGAGGAGAAATCATTTGAATACCAGCTTGATGAACTAATCATCCGAAGTGCCCTGGATAATAACAAGTCTGAGAGCACTGAGTCACAGAGGTGCAGTAATAGAAAGCTGAACAGAAGACGTCGCAAACACAAGAAGAATTACTACAAACATAGGATGGAGATTAATGAGATATACCTGGACTATGAAGATATGCATAGAAGGGTGGCAAGCTTGCAGAGAAGAGCAGTTATTGGGCGCTGGATGTTTCCTGATAATAGTGAAGTTGACACGACTGCATGGATTAAACAACATTGGAGCCCTATTATTGGATATGCACCAAAAGTCAGTATATTGATTAATGGATGGTTTTCTTTCCATTTCATGGACCAGAGCGATGTATACAAGATTATTAGCAGGATGTGGGTCAGAGGACGTAGCTACATGCAATTGATACCGTGGTATCTGGGTTTCAACCCAGTTATGGAGGCGCCACGCAGTAGGATTGTCTGGGTAAAG
Source organism: Pinus albicaulis (assembly GCA_034641835.2). Classification (NCBI taxonomy): domain Eukaryota; kingdom Viridiplantae; phylum Streptophyta; class Pinopsida; order Pinales; family Pinaceae; genus Pinus; species Pinus albicaulis. The sequence goes on from CM076574.1 coordinate 1,135,028,434, forward strand.
CTTGCAGGTTTGCCACTGGAGCTCTGGACACTAAAAGCTCTAAAACAAATTGGGGACTCAATTGGATCTACAAAATATATAAACCCGAGCATTATTGGCGCTGCTGACAAAATAATTGCCTGGCTACTAGTGGAAGTTGACTTTGTGGGCGGATTACCTGGGGATGTTGACCTTTTATGGGGGAACAGACATCATAGACAACGTGTTTATTTTTGGGGTATCCCCTTCAGGTGTTTGATATGTTATCAAACGGGACATTTGCGGGATCAATGTCCTCTTCGCTTACGTTCTGGGAGGACGACTGAGGTTGTCTCTGGCGCAAATGGAAGCAGACCAACTCTTGATGCGACTGGTACTTCGGGTGGAGAAACACCAGGTAATCTTTACCCCTCTCATTCGGAGAATGAAGCTTTTGTGTCTGCTGATGACAATTATGATAGGCAGGTTCCTTCTTTACTTGATTCTGATAGGCTTTCGCCTCATGATACCCCTATTGATTGTGATAGAGCTTCTCCGGATACCCTTATTTCACCCTCTTCTGATCCATCTCACCCTCTCTCTTTGCATGCTATTTCCCATACTCCTACCTCTCTTTTTCCCGCTCAGAAGCGGTCTTCACCGGTTATACACCCTGGAGTTGTTGTCTCTTCTTATCGCCTTTCACCCAGCCACCCTATTGAACCAGACCCCCCGCTTTTCCAATCTGTCAACTTCTCGGTTGGTGGACCATCTGCACCATCCTCTTCACCTGGGGTTCGTCCTCCCATATCGAATTCCTTCTCTGATCCTGCTGATGTCATCTCCCCTCCTGAATCCCCTAGGAATTCGGTAGGGAGCGACATTGACTCTATATTGTGCAACCCCAATTTTGATCTGGCGGCACTGTCGGTTTTTGAAAGACCTCCTTCGGACTTGGAAACACATGCTCCACAATCTTCAAACATCAATGTTTCTATAAGGAAAAAATCAAAAAACAATAAGAAACAGAACAAAGGAAAGTACAAATCTATTGCTCTGTTTGCTGAAGGAGAGGAAAATTTCACTGATATCCCTATATCGAAGGCTGAAGCAAATTGGGATGTTTCGCGGGCGCTTAGAGCAAGCAACCTAGAGCTGGATTTGCAATGAATCACATTTTATCACTAAACATTCGGGGTATAGGTGATGGCCCCAAATCACATTGCCTACGGGATCTGATATTGGACAGTAAGTGCAGCATCTTTTTGGCACAGGAGACTTTGTGTTTGTGGAAGAAAGCTCTTAAGACTTTCCTTAACTACAAACTTGGGTGGTATGCCACGGCTACTGATTCAAATGGCCACTCTGGAGGATTAATTGCTATGTGGGATCCAGGTTGGTTTACTTTCAAAGCTTATAGTTTCTCTGGTGGGATTGTCCTGTCCGGTCATATGAGAGGTAGGGCTGAACCTATCAACATCATTAATCTATATGCGCCATATGCGGGTAGGCTAACTTTCTGGAACAATTTGCGGGATTCTGGCATCCTAAGAGTGCCAAATCTGATTATGATGGGAGATTTTAACATCATTTTATAGGCTGATGAATTATGGGGTAATCATGCTCGATTGGATCCACTTTCAATTTTTTTAAATGCAATGTTCTATGATTTGCATATGGTAGATGTTAGACCTTGCCCGCTGATTCCCACATGGATGAATAAAAGAAAAGGGGAAGAATATATAGGGAAGCATCTGGGCAGAGCTTTGATAAAGGATAATTTAATTGATAAATGGGGGACCCCCGGATCCTTGGTTATGGTCTCTGATGTATCTGACCACATGCCCATTTCATTATCATGGAACGAGTGGAGTTTTTACAAAGGTATTCCATACAAGTTTAACCGAGTATGGCTTGATGATGCGGATTATATCAATCTGGTCAAAACGACATGGAATGGGGATATTGATTGTGAAATGTCTGCCCCTATAGAACGCTTTCATATCAAGCTTCAAAGGATGAAAGCGGCATCAAAAAAGTGGGAAGTACAGAAAAAAGCAGCTCTCAAGGCTGAGCTTGGGGATATTAAAAACCAAATGGAGGCTATTTATACAGGTTTTATTAAAAGGGCACCAGAGGAGGCATCATATGTTATACTTGAACAGTTGGGGAAGAGAAAGAGGCAGATTCTGGAGATTGAAGAAACCACATGGAAGCTCAAGCGCAGGATAAAATGGCTGAAGGAGGGTGACCTCAATACTAATTTTTTTCATAAATATGCATCAGAAAGAAGGAACAGGAACGCGATATGGAGGATTAAGAAATCAGATGGCACTTTTGCAATATCAATAGAGGACATACAAAAAGAGGCCTTCTCACATTTTTCTGACTTTTATCAAAAAGAGAGGCATGTTGATCCGGAAAACCAATCATGGTTTTTGGATAATGTACCGAGAATGTTTGACTCGGCGGCCATTAAGATTCTGGAACAGGAAATCAAAGGGAATGAAGTGCATAAGGTCCTGAAGTCTTTCGCACATGATAAGTGCTCGGGGCCGGATGGCTGGCCGGCGGAACTCTTCACTTTCTTTTTCGACATTATTGGTGAGAAGCTAACGGAGGTGATTGAATTGATCAAGAAAAGAGGACATATGCCTACAAACTTAAATTCTACCTTCATTGCTCTGATACCCAAGGTGGCTGATCCACAATATTTTACTGATTTCAGACCCATTGCTTTATGCAATATTATGTATAAAATCACGTCAAAAATCATCTCAAATCGCATCAGAGATATTTTATCTGAACACATCAGCCTTGAACAATACAGATTCCTACAGGGACATTCCATACATGATGCGATTGCCATCGCACAAGAAGTACTACATTCGGCACATATTGGAAACAAGGAAGCATTAATTATGAAAGTCGATCTACACAAGGCTTATGATTCGTTTGATTGGTCCTATATAAGGCTTTTACTTCTCAAGATTGGTTTGCCAATCAGAATCATACGTTGGATTATGTCATGTATATCTACTGTTAGATATGTTGTGCTGGTTAATGGAGTTCCCACTCTGTTCTTTGGTGCTGCCAAAGGACTTCGCCAGGGTTGTGCCCTCTCTCCTCTTATTTTTATTCTGGTTCTTGATGGTTCTAGTAAGATATTACACTATGCTGAAGAGCAGGGTTTTATTAAAGGCTTCACTTTCTGTGAATCTATCTCTACCAATCATTCACTCTTTATTGATGACATGCTGCTATTTGGATATCTTAATAGGAATCATTGGTTTTTTATTCAAATGATTTTGAATAAGTTTGAATCAGCCACTGGATTAGGAATGAACAAAGACAAATCTTTTCTCCTATTTGACAAGGGTGAATTACGGGAGATTTACTATATTGCTGATTATATGGGGGTTCACTCCCAACATAGTTTTGAAGGCTTCACATATCTGGGATGTTTTTAAAAACCTTGTGGATATAAATGCAGAGATTGGATGTGGTTGGTGGACCGTTTTAGAACTCGGATCTTCAGATGGACTCACAAATGGTTATCTATGGGGGGTAGGCTCATTCTTATTCAAGCTGTTTTGTCACAACTGATGGTCTATTGGGGCCACCTCTATTACTTGCCAGCCAATATTGTGGAACTCATAAACAGGATCATATCCCGATTTCTATGGGGAGGTACAAAACTGGAAAAGAAGCTTCATCTCTATCAGCTGGATATCATATGTAGACCAATCGATTTTGATGGCTGCGGGGTACTTAACACTAGGTTCTTCAACATTTCTCTATTAATTAAATATTTCTGGCGTGCACTTAATGGTGATAATATATGGTGCGCTATTATTAGGTGTAAGTATATTTCTGGAGATATTTTTCATCAATTATTATACACGGAACTCATTTGTCCATCCAATGTATCAGTTATCTGGGGCGGTTTTAAAAAGATCCTTCCTTACATATGTGACCGCGTGACTTGGAGCTTTAGTGATGGCAGAAGGATACCCTTGGCTTTCAAAGATATCTCTGGCCTCTCCTCGGACTGCACCTTCTCCCCTCGTATTTTAACTCACCTGACACAACGGGGGTTCATTCTAATATCACAGACCATTTCTGGATGGTCCAATGATGTTCCGTCTTTCAAAAATGCTGAACAACTGGGGTTGGCGGGCGAAGATGCGATGGAATGGGAGGAGATTGTGTTATCTTTCAAAACTGCTGGATTCTGTAAATCACCGGGAGGCAACAAAGTCATATGGAATGGACCGCTGAAGAATGGTGCTATTATTGTAAAAGACGCCTACAGGTATATCAGTTTCTCTGCAGCAAGAGGTACCACTTCCAAGATTTTCTATCCTTACTGGAAGCGCAAAGTGCCCATCAAGATCATCCTTTTCGGATGGTTGGTTTGGAGAGGCAAAATTATGATGTGGGATAATCTTTGCAAGAGGGGTCTGCAAGGGCCGAATCAGTGTGCTATATGTTGTATGGAGGCTGAAAGCACTTCGCACCTATTCTTTACATGCCCGGTTATAAAAAATATATGGAGATCTTTTCTGCCTCACATATCCAATCCAAATTGGTATGCTACTGATTTTATATCGGCTGTTTTGGACTGGGACAAGCTCAAAGGAAAATACAAGTCACTCCCTTTCTATTTTATATGGGAAGTTTGGATTGGCAGAAACTATCTCATTTTTGAAAATAGGCCTTTTCTCCCGCACATTATTATGTCCAATATTATGAGCTGGATTGCGGATTGGAGTGACCCTCCTCAATTGATGATTGATAGATCTATTAGGAACAGACCCCATGAGATTCATCTCCCGGAAATTTTTTTTGATGGGGCATCAAAGGCTGGAATCATGGGATGTGGTGTTTGGGTCAAAATATCCCAGCACGAGAGATTTCATGTATACTGGAACGGGGGTCCTGGTACCAATAATAAGGCAAAAATCATGGCACTTTGGGGCAGCTTCCTTATTACATCAATGTATCATATACAGAACCCAAATTTCTATGGGGACTCCAAGATGGTTATTGACTGGATACACGGCAGAAGTGATATTACTATTCCTACTCTGAGGGGGTGGAAGCAGAGGACTCTTCGCATGTGGCAGACATTAAAAAATCCTCCTATTAGTCATATCTATAGGGAGAATAATACCAGGGCGGATGGTCTATCAAAAAAAAGCATCTATGCAGGTTTTGGCCAGATGCATCTACTTCAGTATATAGATGGGGTACAACAAAGGTCTTCAGTGATACCAATTACATGACACTATCATGCTTCTCTATCTCCCTCATGTTTTTATTTTCTTTCATGTTATATGCTTATGTTTGTATCGGATATATTTCTCCTTTATACTTTCCCCTCCCATACAGCTCCTTTTGGTATATGGATCGCATGCGTGCCTACTGGATTGCGTTTCCATGTTCCTTTGTTACAAGCTGACTCTTTTGGGACATTGCACTGTATGGTATTTTCCATCTTTTGTTGCTTTATCCTCATCAGGCAAGGCGGTATATATATTGCAAGCGTGCGAGCCATACAAGCGAGCGGGAAATCTGGGATCGCTTCATATATGGCCTTGGTTATCTGCTGACCTTTGCCTCGATCCCAGTAGTTTTTCATACTCTTCTGTTGCTGATCCTTTCAAGCGAGCCTGCTATACTATATACATCATCTATCTGCCCTTTTCCATATATCCTCTTCATATGTGCAGGGGATTTCGGGTGTACAAGCGAGCCTGTATCGGTGTATTCATGCGGGTTTATCTCATGTTTTATGGGCTGTTGTTTTCATCCTATATTTTGATAGTCTTCCTTTCTTTGCATCTTCTTATCTTTCTCTATGCCAGGTTATGATGTATCTTTTATTGGCATGTATATTAATGTATTAGGGATGCTCAGAAAGTTTTTTGATTGGGGCTGGTTTTTCCACCTGTAATGTTGCTTGCCTTGTACATCATTGACTCCTCTCACGGAGGTTTCTTGATTGTATTTGGGTATTTGTTTCTTTCTTTCTGTCTTGACAGCCGAGAATGTTATGATGATCATGTACTGTTATATTATCACCTAATATATACAACGTTTTTTTTCCTCTAAATTTTTTTTTTTTGATAATTTCTGTTTTTATTGCGTAAAATATTTGTGGCTTAATGTTATTATATTTGTAATTAAAAAAAATTATAATGTTATGTGCTATGTTTTTAATTCATCCATGTTGAATTTTAATATGTACTTCTAATGTTATATGGACATTTTTATATGTGGTTTTAATGTTATAAGGATTATTTGCTTGAAATATTGTTTAAAAAAATATGTATAAATGTTATGTTAATTTTATTGGATTATTTAGAAATATATATTTATTTTATAATTTAAAATTTAGTAGATTGAGTTGTTATTTTAATTTTTGTCTTTTTTTTAAATAATTATTTTGTAATTTGAAATGGAACACTATATACTTTGGTATATTTTTTTGATGAAATATTGAACGTACGAGCATTTTTTTTTTGGTAATTAAGGGTTCAAAATATTTGTATCTAATTTTAGTTTTTTAACAACTATTTTTTTATTCCAAATTTTATGGACAATGTTTTTATCCTTTTATTATAAGAATATTTCAACAAAGTGAAAATAATGAGTTCATATGAGAAATTATTTCTCATCATATTAATCATCTTGATACAAAATGTATGCCACATCAATTTCCATTAGTCATACATGTGGAGTTATTCATGCATGTATTTTTAAGAAGATATTAGAGGGTCTAAACCTAGCCCTTATCAGAATTTGACATATGAAAACTATAAGCATAAACCTAAATGACTATTATTGTCATAGGCCTATTCTCCAACACACTTTGGTAGAAGGAACCATAACTTAACTTATCTCAATTCCTAGCGAGAATGCAGTCCTTGTCACCCTTGTTTTTTTTCTTATATGGGTATTACAAGGAAGTTATTAGATGTTTTAGGGATGATTTTACATAATTGAGTAATTTCTCATAATTATTTTGTGACAATTCCGTACATACAAAATAATAATTTATTTCGTAATTGAGAAGATGGTTATTATTGAGTTGGGAAAAGTTCATAATCAAGCATGAAACTTTTATATGACTTGTAATTGCTTGGTTCACATGGCATCAATTTTATCCATCACTTGTATCCACACAATTCACATGACATCATACCTAAAAAAAATTTCCCTAATTGTATAGATACACTGTTGGATGTAGGAATGGCCTTCACAATGAGACCCTTTCAAAGGTGGAAGGAAGTAGAATACAGTAAAAGAACCATGCTATGCTGTAAAAAATATGACTAGTATACGAACTTACTTGCTTCATGAATGAGTCTGGTTTATGAGTTAATCATGGCAAGCCAAGGAGAAATTGATTAGAGGAGGATTCGACACACTAGAAGGTATACATCTGTATTTTATTACTATTCTATATGATGGGAAAAAAATTTCCCTCTCTACGTTACTCATGTTCATGAAATCATGTTGATTTTTTTTATATGATTAGATCTAATTTGTAATCTACCTTTCCTTATTGGAATAGAAAAGAATATCATCTTTGTTTGATTGTGCATGCCTGCAAGTGTTGAGACCAAGGATTTGGAGTAGGATCTCCAAATAGAATCAAGTTTTTCAGCTATTAATGTTATATTCATTATAATTTGTGGATTTTAAATTGTCTTTATAGCCCAACCATTTCCATTGCATGAAAGGAATTTATTTATATAAGATATATGAATCATTTGTGTTCAATTTCTCACTATCTAGCACATCCTAAGGTGGAACTTTTGACAAAATAGTCTCTTTGTTCTAACCATAAATCAAACAAATATAATTAGTGATTCCATTAGGGATAAATCCCTTATCTTGGAATTCTCCTTCTATTTTCTATATCTCTTATTTTATTTTGTTTATATGTGGTTTTTCTCAAATCACAAATTTTTTTAGTTCCTTTTTGATGTAGGAGCATCTGACTCGGAGTAGACAAAGTTGGGTAGGTTTTGTCTCATTGGTTATGTTTGTTTCTAGATAGGTCATAGTGCCTGAAAATTGTTTTTGTTATCATTATTATGTTTATTTTCATTCTCTTATTTACTGTTGAGAAAAGAGACATTAGGATTAGGAAGATTAAGTCAAACAGTGGGTTAATTAATAGTGTTTATTTAATTTAGGAAAGGTAGTTACACAGAACGGTTGGTAGTTCAACCGAAAAAGGAGCAAAGTGTACAAAACGAAAAACATGTTGTAATTTGCTAGATTTTTTCCCAGAGGAAAAAAAAGAGACAGAATATTTCTTTACAGGCAAAAAAAAACTGAATTGATATCTGAAAGAAAATCCATCTGTTATAAAAGAGAATTTCTGTGACCAATTGTTGCTTTATTATTTTCTTTACTGGATTATCTGTAACTACTGATTATAACCTGGATAGAATTTCCACAATACCGAACGAGTGTAAGGAGAAAGAATTCCATTGCGCACACAGGCGCGGACCAACAACACGTTGGAGAAACAGCATACAACAAAGAAAGAACAGAGCGTCGAAATTTGAACAATCTAAATCCATTTATTTTAGGTGATAAAGTTTCAGAAACGAGCAAGGAGGAACTGTCGAAAATATCGTCCATCTACAGGTAAACCGAGAACCGCCTGTTTCATAATTCTTTCGAACAAAAAAAAATTTCATACTAGAATATTCATGTTTACATTGACAAAAAGAAACATGCAAATATTGTAAAGTGAGTTCAGAACTGTCCATAAAAGTAGTCGACATATATACATTCTAAGTGAGCCAATTACGGGTTAGGGTTTGGATAACCCGTAAGCTATAGTCTGACAAATCGACACAGAAACCTACATAAACACAACCTACAGCAAAATAAATTTCCACGACAGAACGAATGAACGTAGAGACTGTGAGACAGTGCTTACAAACCAAGAAACCTCCAGTAATTTAAAATTCATTACAGATTCGAGACAGGAAACAAAACCAATAGATTAACTTGGTTTACAGCCAGAACACGAGAGTAAATGCCAAAGATCGGAATCGACCCTACCCGTTTGTAAGTCAAGGGTTTGGTTGACAACAAACCCAGGTGTGAAGACATTAGAACCTACAAGGAGAAAACACAGCATGTGTTAGCCACGAACCAGACAGAGATAGCATTCAAAAACTCACGACATAGGTGGGTTGACAGGCGTATACCTAAACAAAGGAGCTGACAGGAACGAGACCATCGAACGAGAACATTGACACCTTCTCACAAGGAGCCACTACATGAGAACAAGAAAGATTTGTTGAAGACGTTGAATCAGAGAAGGATGAGTTACCTTTTGGCCAAGTAGAGCCACATCGAGGTTGGAACCCACCACAGGAAACCTGAACTGTGGCACAAGCAGAAGCGAAATTACGAAACTGCAAGCAGCTTGAGAAGCTAAACAATGACAAACAACAAACTAGACTGTAAACACTATAATCAATTTCAATAAAGCCGAAAACGAACCGGAGATCACCATGAACACCACCACAAGTCGACACTAATACATGCAAGCAGAAGTCGGACGAGAAAACTAGCTCAAAGGGAGGTTAACCAACTTGAAACCCTCGTGTTGCTAGGAGAAACAGAAACCCTCACAGTGGAACGAAGGAGTGAAAATGAGAACGGAATAAGCATTATAGGGTTTCCATAGCGCGGGAAGGGCAAAGCCCGAGGAAAGGAGACAGGTGTCGAAAACTGCAGGTGTGTACCGGCCAATCAATTGGCTCATAAATTAAACTCTGGAACCCAATGATTGATACAATCAGTAAATCATACGAAGCATCCATTGCATTGAACCCACAGATTAAACAAACCACATTGACAATTGTGTTACCAAGCGATGTGCATGAATATGATATGTAATATTGTGTTGACGTGAATTACGTTTGCGTTGTGTTAAAACCAAGGTGTAATTACTGTTATCTTTGCATTTTGTTAATACATTTGGAGTGCAGGCCGAGCTTGAGGGCTGGGCCCCATCACTTTTAAGCTTTGATCAATAGCCTAACATTCAAATCATAGTCTCATTCATATTTAAAACTCGATCTTAGATCTTGGTTACTCCCAGTAAGATTTGATCTATTTCTTTCTAGTCTGATCTTGGAACATTATGACTTGAATATGTAAGGGTTAGATATATTTGGGATCTCATCCACAACCCTTTTATCTCAAGAGATATGACTACATCTTGTACTTCGTTTCCTTTTCCAGGGATTAGGACCGTTTCCCTTTTTAGTTCATTGTAGGTTTAGGTTGTTTGTTTCCTACATTTAGTTATAGACTCAAAATTTCTTTTTGTAACATGTGAGCTTGGTGTTTGTTTATTTTGATAGGCCAAAATTACAATTATTTTTTGAAAAGGCATAGTTGTTGAATCTTTAATTAAACTGAGAGGGGGGGGTGAATCAGTTTAATACATACATAAGTCTTTTTAAAATTTTCACCAAACTTATTTACAGCTTAATATGTGAACAATCTTATTTGCAGCCAATATTAATTTAATGTGACACCCTACTTATGTTGAGAGCAGCAAGCAATTAAGAAGATTGAAATAATCACATCAACACATAAGAAACACACATAGAGATAGCAGATGTAAGTGGAAACCCATAAAGGGAGAAAAACACATCTTATTATTGTTGTGATGCAAAGGCAAGCTCCAACTCCCTCTCACCACTGTTTTTCTGCAGGCACCAACCTACAGGAGCCTCCCACCTCAATTCTGCAAGCTACAAATTGCAAGGAAGTACCAACTCCCTTCAATTTTCTGCAGGTGTTAGCCACCTACATTTTGCAATTATATCAGCTGGTGGCTAAATATTCTTTGCAGCCTTCAAGAAACAAATTCAGGCCTAAAATTTTTGGTGCTTGAAGTCTTTTGGTAAGATCATAAACTGTTGGTTGGTTCTTCATACTTTTCCTTCTCTCAGCCTCCTATATTCCATGAAAATCCAAATCGAATATTGCTGCATCCTCCTCCTTTTTCCCCTCCCCTGCTTCCATCTTACCTTCATTTCTTCAGTTTCCTTTCATTCATGAAAACCCCACTAAACCGTGTGTTATTCCTCATCCCTCCATTATTTTCTTTCCCCAAGGTTAAAAACCCATGTTTTAACCTTATCGGAATCATATTTCTTTTTGGAATTCTTTGGAAAAACCATAGAAAACGTATGTTTTTATGCGTTAGGCTAAAGCCCCTCAGGCTAAGCCCATTGCCGTCTCTCCTTCCACATGCCCGAGCGCCACGACCGACCGCTCAATCCCAGAGGCACTAAACCGAAGCGTGTTCCCCACTCCACCCTTTTCCTTTGAAACCTTCAAAAAACCCATATTTTATAAGGTTTGGGTGTGAAATATGAAGCCACGTATTTTATTGCCCCGAGCCTTCCTAGCCGTCGATCTGCTCCCCAGATCCGATGGAGCGGAGTGCCTCACACCCGGTGGACCCCCTTCCCCCGCGCTCGTTTCCAAAAACCATGGTATATATCCCGCACCACCTTTCGTCGAATGGCAGTTTTATCCCGTCGACCAGCGATTCCACAAGCTGGCCGACGCGTGTCCTCCACCTCATTCCCAAAACCGCCATCCTTCCACTTCGCCCACGCGTTATCTATCGTCCCATCACCCCGCAGTGGGATTCATCTCTGTCGTCGGATCTGGGCCTTCCCATCCGACGGTTGCTAATCGCCTTTTCTGCTCGGCTTTTAATGGATTTCCCTGCCTGTTGAATTTTCCCCCGGCGCGTCCAAAAGTCGATCTCCGCCGTCGACCTCCGCGGATCGACGGTTCTCATTCGTCCTCCCGATTCCACTGTACAAAATCCCTTTTTCTTCGCTGACTTTTCAAAAAGCCCCCGACCATTGATCGCAGTACGATCAACGGCTCCGATTGCTCCATTTTCTGCACGCCCTCCGATGCAGATTGTCCATATAACACAGGATTTTCTCATTTTTATTGTATTTTGCAGGTTTTAAGGTTCTTTCATCATGTTTTAGTGAAAACCTGAAGGATGAGTGTGACGACTCCCGTCCTTCCGATTAATCCAGAGAATCGACCGCAAGGTGAAGAACAATGATATCAACTAGGTTTCATGAGCCTTGGTTGCTACGCATCCCTGTAAAGCCTGAAGAATGCCATCAACATCAACGTAGAGAAGAGTATCGGATTTTGAAGACAGAGTGAACCAGAGCAGCAGTTTAATGGATAGATCGGCGGGGATTACGGCTAAGATGGTTATCAAAAGCCTAATCCCCGGCTCAGAACACAGATTAAAGAAAAACCTAAAAGTGTTCATCAAACGTATTGCCTCCACCGCCAAAATTTGAGGAGAATTGATTCCTCAACCACCATAGTGCCACCTATTACCTCAAAATGCTCAGTCAGAGGCCGGATTTATTGAACCAGATCAGATATTATGCCTCGGAACAACCAAAGAAGTTATTTCTGCACCAGGTTTAATGACAAGATGTTTGCAGAGTAACCCTAACAGTACGCAGAGCCTCAAATGTCAACAAAGGCTCCTTCCGAGCTTACTTCATAAGTATAAGCGCATAAATGAAGTGGAACACCTGTATAAATTCTTCATCGAGCCTCCCAGGCCAGGAAGACATTAATTCTGCATTAATTGTATTTGAGATCTTTTTGTTAGATCTCACCTCATCATCCTTCTATAAATACTCCAGAAGAAGATGAGTGAGGGGTTGGATTAGTTGGTTGTCAATGTAATTGCTGAAGTGTTGTAGCTATTTCTGAGTGGAAAACTCTTGACTGTAAATAGTGGTTTCATAGGCTCTTGGAGCTCTGCTTGTAACAGATAGGTTAGATTGTGAAGAGAGATGGATTAAAACATTGGATTTGAAGATTGTAACCGGTTTGAAGCAATCAATACAAGCTGATTTATGGGATCCTGGTCTATGTTGATGGTGATGTTATTCTCACTGTAACTTGTGTTTTGTTTCTGTTTTCAATTTGTTTCATTTTCCACTGTAAAGAACAGTTTAAACAGTGTTAGGGCCTGCTGTATATCAGTAACCTTCTCTGGTTGAGAAATATTTATTCCAATGTTTTCTTCTAATTGTGTTATTTAGAAATGATTTAATTCAGTCTAAGTATAGAGATGCTGGCGTTCCCTCATCTTTTCGTCACTGCTGAATGTTATTTTTAAATGTTACTTTCATGTATGTTGTGTAAGGAATGAATTGAGGAAATCAAAGGTTAGCCCTGAGTCCCTTTCTTGTTTGCTCAACTATTTGACTGTTTCCCTTAGGATGTGTCAAAATCTGACTATTTTCAAAGTACTTATCAGATCTTAGGCCATTTGGTGTTATCTTTGTGATTGTCTTGGAAGTAACTAAGTAAAGAAGAACTAGGAGAGGATCAGGGTGAGTCCCAGCCCACTAGTTTCTGCTCCAAAGGTTGCCTTCAAGTTTCCCTTTGTTTTAAATCTGTGTTCTATTAGAAGTGTATCAAAGGCTGGATAGTTTCAAAGTACTTACCAGATGCTAGTCTGCTTCTATGTTTTCCTTAAGTGCCTGGTCAAAGGCTAGCTAGTTTCAAAGTACTTACCAGATCCTGGGCTACTCTTTGTTCTGCATCTGTTATTTCCCTTTCTTATTGTATCACCTCATTCCATAAATAAAACTTTAAAGAGATCCTTAGGCATAGATGACTTGCCCCATAGATTACTCTTGAACCTGAATGTTTCAATTAAATTCTCTTACGACTCCATAGCCCAATGGATTGAAAACTTGCCATCATCTTTCTTTATAATCAAAGCTTACTCTATTTTGCTTGCAACTTCTCACCTTTGAACCTATTTGCATATAGATATTTCCGCCTCAGACAGCAACTATGTTCAACCATCCAAGAAAACCAAACAAAACCCTTGGCCTTCATAACTAGCCTAATATCTTCACCCCAAACTTCAAAGACAATATCCATCTTTGTACATCTTGGAGAGATCCCTCTCCGGATTCAGGAGGGCTAGATCCTAGAATCCCAAAGTTGGTTGAAATGATGTTAACTCTGTGATCGGACTTTGCCAATCTTGCTTGTTACAGAGACCTAACATTTCTGGCGACTCCACTGGGGACCCTTACCCAGAATCTTCATAACATTTTGTGAGTCAAAAGCAGCATTTTCAAGCACTACCAAGAAATGGTAATTAAGATGAAGATCAATTGAATCAGTGACAAACTAGGTCAACCCTAGGATTCTTTTAAGGTTTTTATCTAACCTTGGAAAATCAGCTAGCTTAGCCATAAGGATAGGTTGTCTTTGTTTCAGAACTGTAGCTAAGTTTTGAGGCAGAGTTAGAATATTCTTCTGAAACACCAATAAAACAATTCAGAAAATACCAAAAACATTTCAGATTGGTAGTAAAACACTAGTTTTGATATCTTGTATACGTCTTTATTGTGTTTTACCTTATACTCTTAGATAGAGTCTGGAAAGGGCCAGGTAGCCTCCGGGACTCATCCTCTTTTGGGGGTGACATATCTGGTGAATGCCCTCCCAGTCAATCTCTGGTTAGAGTTTGTTGTGTTTTGAGATGTCCTTGAAAGGAATGTTTTACAAACACTGTGGTGGACAGTGTACTCCATTGAAAACACTCTGAACTTTCCACCTGGCGACTCCACAATCCTGAACAGACCTTAAGACTCCACTGGGAAGAACCCTTATCATTATAAAATCATTCAAACTCAGTTAGAGGATTGCGGGATTTAAAAATTGTAAAAACAGATTGGTTAACCTCCTAAAGATTGTCATATCTGGTTGAACTTTTCCTGTTTAGTTGGGTCTAAACATATAAACATTGTGGCTCCTAAAAAGATTCACACTAGAGCCCATCCTGACCCAGATCCTCCTGAAATAGTTGATAACTCAGAAAGAATTCTTAGGAAGTCTCCTAAGATACAATTTTCAACTATTTTCAGAACACCCCTAAGAGCTAATTCAGTCCCTAAAAACCTTTCAGCTCTTCATGAATCACAAATTGACTTATTGAACCCATTCAGAACTAGGTCATTTGGTGATTTAGAACAGTTAGATTATGAGCCTTCACTTTCATTTCTCGAAACAAGTGAAACCCTTGGGAATAGAGAATCAACACCTACTGATTTACATTTCTTACATAATCTAGGTGTCTCTCATCCGAGATCAACTCAGAGATCTACTGTCGTTCCATCCACTTCTGTTCATCCTTCATTAACTGTTCAAACCACTCCACTTCAACCCACACCTCCTCTTGTAAATCCGCCCCCACCACATATCATGGCAGCATGGTATGCTCCCTTAGTCCTTCCTGTACCATTAGTCAATCTTCCACAGGAATATCAGTCCAAAATTCCATTATATGATGCTAGTAATACTATAACAGCATCTCAACATGTGGACAAGATGAATAACTACTTTGACAGAAATGAAATTGATAATGAATCTGTCAAAATCAGACTGTTTGCTCAAAGTTTGGGGGGAGATGTGAGAAAATGGTTTAAAGGTTTAACCCCCCATAGTATTAACGATCTCCACGCCTTCCATCAAACATTCTTAAACAAATGGGAAGTAAGGAAGAATCCTCTCCAAGTCCTTGCCGACTATAACAATCTCCATAGGAACCCTGGGGAAAGTGTACAAGCTTATTGTACCAGATTTAACAGTGTGTATAATGCACTTTCCCCTTAACTAAAACCTCCTCAGGGCTCAACTTTAAACAAATTTCCTGAAGGGTTTGATCTGGACATGACATATTCACTCAGAGAAAGAGTCTTTGCAACCCTCGAAGATATGCAATGAGGTGCTCTTTCTGTGGAAGTTAACCTCATGGAGAAGAGAGCAAGGATGAAAGCTGAAAAGAGAGTATCTTTTAGAGAGGAATCCACCCCTTCTACTTCAAGCTCAAAGATGGAAAGAATGATGGAAGAAATGATGAAGAAAATGAGCATTCTAGAGAGAGCGCAAGCAAGTCTAAATCAAAACGCTCCTCAAAACAGAAACCAAAACCAGAATCAGAATATTAGAAGAAATCAGCCTCCAAACAGACCCAGGGAAGATGATCAGCAGATCATTCCTCCCTTTCAACAAAACTTTTTAAGTGAGGTTGAGGAAACAGATCATATAACAGAGGTAGATGATATAAACTTATTTGGGGTAGATGATGATGACTTTGAGGTTCATTATGATAAAAAACAAGGTCTTTACACACCGTACGATGACAGAAGAAATGATAATGAGAATTACCATCAAAATATGGAAAATGTTGTCATAGAGCCTTCAAGGGAATATGAACTCAGAAGTAGGTCTAATCAACCAACCCCCAACAATAAAACCTCTGACAAGCCTTCTCAAGACAGCACTGCAACCAAGTCTAAAACGATCAAACAAAAAGACAAAACAGTGGCTGATAATTCTGGTAGCGGTAAAGAGAAAGGCACACAAAATATTGAAAAACAGAGTGCAAACATTAGTAGTACTAGCACCTCGGTTAGTACTCCTGGTAAAACAACTGTTTCAACTGTAGATAAATTAAATCAGCAAGCTGTTATTGCTAATAAAGCGGCAGCAAACAAGGCTGAAATCAATGTTTTAAAGAGTTAAAACCTTTTTAGCCTAGAACAGGAAATCTCAAAGATCAAAATTTATGTTCCTTTGACTGAGTTAGCTGCCCAACATGTATATAGGTCCAAAATTTTGAAAGCTTTGAACTTAGAAGATAATGAAGATTCACTCAATCTTAATGATGACCAACCAGAGCTTATTTTTGGTCCAAAGATTGAAGGAAAGTTTCAAGAGGGTCCTGTCCCTCCCTTTTACGTAACCCTAAACATTCATGAAAAAATTCTGCACAATGCTATGCATGACTCGGGCGCTTCCCATAATTTAATGCCAAAAGCTGTAATGGAAAGCCTGGGTCTTGAAATTACCAGACCTTACAAAGACTTGTACTCCTTTGACTCAAGCAGAGTTAAATGTTTAGGATTGATAAAAGATCTCTGTGTTAACTTAGCCCAGATTCCAGCCAAATGTTTAGTCATGGATGTGGTTGTGGCTGATGTACCCCCAAAGTATGGAATGCTTTTATCAAGATCTTGGGGTGCTAAGTTACAAGGGACCATGCAAATGGACATGACCTATGCGACTATCCCTATTTTTAATCAGACTAGAAGACTCTACAGGGAATCCCACATGAAGTACACAGTGACAAGTCAAGATCGGCCTCAAAACTCCCCTCTCTACGCTATAAATACGAGCCTGGATTCTTTTATCATGTTCAATGATGAAACACGTACAGGACACATCATTTCAACAAAATCAATGGTTGAAACGGAGGGAGAGGAACATAACGATGAAATGTCGGAACAGTCTATTGTGTCTGAAGATCCTAGCAAACTAAACATAGGTCTTGAACTGCAAGTTATTAATCCTTTGAACTTAAAACCTGATAATCAGCAGGAAAACCCTCAATCCAATGAAAAACTTGAGGAATCAAATTATACACAGCCCATCCACCAAACTGAAAATGCTCCTCTCTGGACTATGTATTTTGATGGGTCATGCACCAAAACAAATGCTGGTGCAGGTGTCTGGATCACTAACACTGAAAATAATCATATAGAATGTATCTCATGCAAATTAAACTTTCAGTGTTCCAACAACATAGCAGAATATGAATCCCTTCTCCTAGGCTTGCATCTCTTGAAAAAGTTAGGTGCCAAGAGAATCAATGTATATGGGGATTCTGAATTAATCATTAGGCAAGTTAAAGGGGAGTATAATGCTAATCACCCCAGACTTAGGGCCTACAGGAATGATGTCATTGATATTTTGAAAACATTTTAGGAGTCCACATTGTCTTTTGTCCCAAGAAAAAGAAACATTGCAGCCCACAATTTAGCCTTTGCTGCTAGAACTTGCCCAATGCTGTAAGATGACACCTCTCAGATAAAATTCAGACCAGCTATCCCGGATAACAAGAAATATTGGCAGGTATTCGATGGAGATAAACAAATAGAAGACTTCATGCAATTCAGAAATGAGTTTGAACTCCATAGTTTAGATTCATACTATGATACAGACTGCAGTGAAGAAAATTTTCTTGGTGAAGAAGAACTGTCTCCACAACTGGTAGATATACACCTTCAGACTACCAAACTTAGAAACTAAACAGAATCAAATGCAAAATCTGAAACAGAGGAATTGGAAACTCTGCATTCTAAGGATGATAGTTTGCCCAAAGGTTTGGCCCCTCTAAAATAACTGTTTGATTTTGATGATGTGACCAACAAACCGAAACTGGAACCTGTAGAAATTGAAGTGGAGGAATGTAATATAGGCAGCGAGGAAAAACCGAAATTGATCAAACTGTCTAAAACTTTACCAGCTCACGTTAAAATCAAATACTTAGAGCTGTTCAAAGAATTTTCTGATGTTTTTGCATGGAGTTACGAAGATCTTAAATCCTATGACACTGAAATAATACAGCACAAAATCCCTCTTAAAGAAAACCAAAAACCATTCAAGCAGAAACTGCACAGAATCAACCCTGTCCAGTTGCCATTGGTTAAGAAGGAAATCATGAAGATGCACGATGCTGGTATTATTGTCCCTATTAGATATTCTGAGTGGGTATCTAATCTGGTGTCAGTTAGGAAGAAGACTGGAGAAATCAGGCTTTGTATAGACTTCAGAAATTTAAACAAAGCTTCATTGAAAGACAACTACCCTTTACCCAAGATGGATCATATTTTGCAAAGGGTGGTGGGGTATAAAAGAATTTCTTTGCTGGATGGCTATTCAGGGTATAATCAAGTCCTAGTCCACCCTGATGATCAATTAAAGACAGCTTTTACTACACCATGGGGCACTTTCATGTACGTGAAAATGCCTTTTGGTCTAATGAATGATGGAGCAACCTTTCAGAGAGCCATGGACATAGCATTCTCGGAAGAATTGGGCTTCTTCATCATTATCTATCTCGATGATGTAACTGTGTTTTCAAAAACAGATGAAGAACACTTAGAACATTTGAGAAAAGTTTTCGAGAAGTGCAGAAGGTTTGGGATATCTTTAAACCCTAAGAAGACTTTATTTGGTCTCCAAGAAGGTAAACTTCTTGGACATATCATTTCAGAAGAGGGCATAAAGATAGATCCCATGAGGATTGAGGCTATATTGCAAATCTCTCATCCTCGAAACATCAAAGAGTTGCAGTCTTTCATTGGAAAGATTAACTTTTTGAGAAGGTTCATTCCCAATTTGGCTGAGCTCCTTAGGAATATCACAAACATGTTGAGAAAGGAGCAAGGGGTAAAATGGACCTTGGAAGCAAAGGCATCCTTTGAGCTGGTGAAACAAGCGTTAACCAAAACACCGGTTCTCATAAGTCCTGATTTTTCAAGGGATTTTTATATCTTCTCATTTGCATCAGAACATACCATAGCTGCTGTCCTTTTACAGAAAAATCCACAAGGACAAGAGCAGCCCATTGCATTCTTTAGCAAGGCATTGAGGGATGCCCCTTTGAGGTATAACATTATGGAAAAACAGGCTTTTTCTTTGGTAAAAGCTTTAAAAGACTTCAGGGTATACATCCTTCACTCGCACATCATTGCCTTTGTCCCAAATTCGGTTGTAAAAGACATTCTAACCCAGGATCCATATGGTAAGAGAGGTAAGTGGATTGCTGTTATTCTTGAATATGATTTAGAGATTAAACCCACTAAGCTCATCAAAGGTCAAGGTCTAGCTAGGTTAATGGCTGAATCAAATTGTGAAGTTCTTGATATTAATATGATTAATGCTTTGGATGACCAAGAAGAATTCTCAGCTCCCATTGTTGAAGATCATTTTGTGAATTCTCCTTGGTATACTGATATTGTTTATGTTCTGCTTAATCTAAATACACCTCCTGGTTTATCCAAAACGAAGGCAAGATTCCTAAAGTTAAAAGTTGTAAACTACTGCATTATTGATGAATGTCTTTATTGGAAAAATGCTAGTGGTATATTGCTTAAATGTTTGCCTGAGTTTGATGCAGAAAAGATTAAGCAGGAATTACATGAAGGAGAGCGTGGAGGCCATTTGTACTGGAAGTCAACAGCCAACAAAATTTTGAGGGCTGGTTTCTATTGGCCTACTCTTTTTCCTGATGTACACAAGCTGACAACTACTTGCCATAAATGCCAATTGTTCGAGGGCAAGAGAAAATTACTACCCCTTCCTCTGCATCCAATTACTGTTGAAGCCCCTTTTCAATAGTGGGGACTTGACTTCATAGGAGAAATCCACCCACCATCCTCTGCCCAACACAGGTGGATCCTTACTGCCACAGACTATTTCACTAAGTGGATAGAAGCCATTCCTTGTAGACAGGCCAATGATTCGGTTATCATAAAATTCATAGAAACCAATATCATTTCCAGATTTGGCTGCCCTACCAAGATCATTACAGAAAATGCAGTAGCATTTGGGTCAAAGAAAATGGTGGAATTTTGTCGTAAATACCAGATAACATTGGGGCACTCCACAGCCTATTACCCTCAAGGTAATGGACTCGCAGAGTCTTCCAACAAAAGCTTAGTGAACATAATAAAGAAACTGTTGGAAGACAATAAGAAGTCTTGGCACACGAGGTTGATCCATGCACTGTGGGCTGACAGATTAACATTGAAGAAATCCATTGGTATATCACCCTTCCAGCTTGTATATGGTACATATGCAATTTTTCCTAATAGCCTAGGTGTACCAGTTATGAAGTTAATTCAAGAGCTCCAGACTGAAGAAAATGACATAATCAGAAGAATAAATCAGACCATTCATCTTCAACAAACCAGAGAGGAAGTGTACAACAAAGCATTGCAAAAGAAAAACAATATCAAGAAAATATTTGATATAAGGACAAAGGCCAGCAACTTCAAGATTGGGGACAAAGTTTTAAAGTGGGACTCAAAGAGGGAGGATAAGGGAAAGCATGGTAAATTTGACAATCTGTGGCTTGGCCCTTACTCCATTCATTCAGTTGCTGGAAACAATGCATTCTTCTTACAAAAGCTGAATGGAACAGAATTTTTTGGGGGTCATGTCAATGGCAGGATGCTTAAGCATTACCTTTCTTAAATTATTTCATTTTCGAAGCCTTTTTTACCTTTTTTCCACTGTAAATATTGCATCCACCATTGCATTTAAAGTTATGAAAAATCAAAAAATACAAAAACAAAGAAAGAAAGAAAAGAGGGCAGAAATGAAAACAAGAAAGGCAAAGCCCCATGCCAAAAAGAAAAATAAATCTGAAAGTGTGCAAACTCAAATGCCACTCCTTGAAACACACTTCTAATTGGTCAAACTGTTTAATCTTGACTAATTAGCTTTCAATTTTCTGCTGATAGGGTAGCAAATTTGATTTGCCAAACTGTTTAATCTTGGCTTATCAGTAGATAGATTAAGGTAGAAATTAAAGTTCAAACCAACTCAAAATCTGAACCAAAGTTTCCAAAGAGATGACTCAAAACTACTCTAATTTCTGAGTCAAAGAAAGAAGACCTGGTTCTAATTCGCTCAAAACTTGAACCAGAGGAAACATAAAGATAGCTCACCGAAAAGGAAAAACAGAGCTGTGAAGATAAGAGAAGGCCATAATGAGAAATTTTCAGATCTTAAGCCTTCTGTTTTGATTTAAAATTTTCTACAAATAATAATCTATGTGCAGCTTGTCTTTATGCCATAGATCATAGCAAGTCGAACAACTCAATCTTGACTTGACTATTTTTAAATTTCTGTTGTAGAATTTAGAGAATGAAAGTTTGTTGGACTGTTTAATCCCAACAGACAGTAGACTAGGTAGAGAAATATCTGAGCTCAACTGTTTAATCTGAGTTCAGGGAGAAATAAGGAGTAGAAATAGATTAGATTTCCTGCTTTCAAAAGAATAAAATGTTGAAAATAGAGTTTGCCAATCCAAGTGCACTCTGATGAAGAAAAAATGTTAGATCAGTAGGATTGGGGTAGGTAGAAGTTGTATTGATGAAATTCATCTTTCTTTCATAAACTGATATTATTTTGTCAAAGGAAAAGCAAGAGCAAGCAATGGGACAAGCACCAGTCAACATCCCAGAGAAATCAAGTCTGAATTCTTGATGCCTTCAAGAAGGCACCATCCCCAAGTGGAGCCACTGTTAGCCACCTATATTTTTCAATTATATCAGCTGGTGGCTAAATATTCTTTGCAGCCTTCAAGAAACAAATTCAGGCCTAAAATTGTTGGTGCTTGAAGTCTGTTGGTAAGATCATAAACTGCTGGTTGGTTCTTCATACTTTTCCTTCTCTCAGCCTCTGATATTCCATGAAAATCCAAATCAAATATTGCTGCATCCTCCTTATTTTTCCCCTCCCCTGCTTCCATCTTACCTTCGTTTCTTCAGTTTCCTTTCATCCATAAAAACCCCACTAAACCCTATGTTATTCCTTATTCCCTCATTAATCTCATTTCCCGAGGTTAAAAACCCACTTTTTAGCCTATCGGAACCTTTTGCCTTTTTCAAAAAACATTGAAAATCATGTAAAATACGCCTATTTTCTGTGCGCTGGTTTTCAACCCCTTGGGCTAAGCCCCTGCCTTATCTACCTCCATATGCCCGAGCGCCGCGACCGGCCGCTCAAGTCCAGAGGCGCTAAACCGAAGCGTGGTCCCCACTCCACCCTTTTTCTTTTGAAACCTTCAAAAAACCCATCGTTTATAAGGTTTGGGTGTGAAATATGAAACCACGTATTTTATTGCCCTGAGCCTTCCCAGCCGTCGATCTGCTCCCCAGATCCAACGGAGCGGAGTACCTCACACCTGGTGGACCCCCCTTCCCCTGCACTCATTTCCAAAAACCATGGTATATATCCCGCACCACCTTTCATCGAATGGCGGTTTTATCCCGTCGGCCAGCGATTCCACACGCTGGCCGACGCGTGTCCTCCACCTCATTTCCAAAACCGCCGTCCTTTCATCTCGCCCGCACGTTATCTATCGTCCCATAACCCCGCAGCGGGATTCACCTCTGCCGTCGGATCTGGGCCCTCCCATCCGACGGTTGCTAATCGCCATTTCTGCCCGGTTTTTAACAGATTTCCCCATCTGTTGAACTTTCCCCCGGCGCGTCCGAAAGTCGATCTCTGCCGTCGATCTCCGCAGATCGACGGTTCTCATTCGTCCTCCCGATTCCACTGTACAAAATCCCTTTTTCTCCGCTGACTTTTCAAAGCGCCCCCGACCGTTGATCGCAGTACGATCAACGGCTCCGATTGCTCCATTTTCCGCACGCCCTCCGATTCAGATTGTCCATATAACGCAGGATTTTCTCATTTTTATCGTATTTTGCAGGTTTTAAGGTTCATTCGTCGTGCTTTAATGAAAACCTGGAGGATGAGGGTGACGAATCCCGTCCTTCCGATTAATCCAGAGAATCGACCACAGGGTGAAGAACAATGATATCAACAAGGTTTCATGAGCCTTGGTTGCTACGCGTCCCTATAAAGCCTGAAGAATGCCGTCAACAGCAACGAAGGGAAGAGTATCAGATTTTGAAGACAGAATGAACCAGAGAAGCAGTTTTATGGATAGATTGGCGGGGATTATGGCTAAGACGGTTATCAAAAGCCTAATCCCCGGCTCAGAACACAGATTAAAGCAAAACCTAAAAGTGTTCATCAGACGTATTGCCTCCACCGCCAAACTTTGAGGCGAATTAATTCCTCAACCACCACAGTGCCACCTATTGCCTCAAAATGCTCAGTCAGAGGCCGGATTTATTGAACCAGATCAGATATTATGCCTCGGAACAACCAAAGAAGTTATTTCTGCACTAGGTTTAAATGACAAGATGTTTGCAGAGTAACCCTAACAGTACGCAGAGCCTCAAATGTCAACAAAGGCTCCTTCCGAGCTTACTTCATAAGTATAAGCGCATAAATGCGATGGAACACACAGTATAAAGTGAGTCCA
Source organism: Pinus albicaulis (assembly GCA_034641835.2). NCBI lineage: Eukaryota > Viridiplantae > Streptophyta > Pinopsida > Pinales > Pinaceae > Pinus > Pinus albicaulis. Next base: position 1,135,052,450 of record CM076574.1, read on the forward strand.
ACTGACGGCCGGAGAGACATTAATTACGCATTAGTGTATTTGAGATCTTTTTGTTGATCTCACCTCCTCATCCTTCTATAAATACTCCGGAAGAAGATGAGTGAGAGGGGTTAGTTAGTTGGTTGTCAAATGTATTCTTGAAGTCTTGTAATTTAATTTACAGTGGAAAATATAGCGTAAATAGTGAGTAAAATAGGCTCTTGGAGCTGCGCTTGTAACGGATAGGTTAGATTGTGAAGAGAATGGATTAAAACATTGGATTTGAAGATTGCTTAGGTTTGAAGCAATCAATACAAAGGCCCACGATTTATGGGATCTGGTCTATGCTTATGGTGATGTTGTCTCACGTTTTCAGTGTTTGTTTACATTTTCAATTTGTTTCATTTTCCCACTTGTAAAGAGCAGTTTAAACGGTGTCCAGAACTCGCTGTATATCGATAACCTTCTGGTAGAAATCTTTATTCCAATGTTTTCTTCTAATTGTGTTATTTAGAAATGATTTAATTCAGTCTAAGTACAGAGATGCTGGCGTTCCCTCATCTTTTTGTCACTGCTGAATGTTATTTTTAAATGTTACTTTCAATATATGTTGTGTAAAGAATGAATTGAGGAAATCAAAGGTTATCCCTGAGTCCCTTTCTTGTTTTCTCAACTATTTGACTGTTTCCCTTAGGATGTGTCAAAAGATGACTAGTTTCAAAGTACTTATCAGATCTTAGGCCATTCTGTGTTATCTTTGTGATTGTCTTGGAAGTAACTAAGTAAAGAAGAACTAGGAGAGGACTGCAGGTTCTTCAAATACTATCAGCTTCCATCAAAGGTTGCCTTCAAGCCTCTTTGTTTAACATGTTTTCATTATATGTAATTGTGTATTGGATAGTTTCAGCACTTACCAGATCCTAGTTTGCTTCTTGTGTTTTCCTTTAAGGTCAACAAAGGCTGCCATTTTCAAAGTACTTACCGCGATCCGTGTGCTTCTTTTTGTTTCGTATCCGTTAATTTTCTTATCAGACACCATTCCATAAATCAAACTTTAAAGAGATCTCAGGGTACAGATTACTTGCCCGACAGATTACTTCTGAACCCTAATATATCAATTAAATTTCTTATGACCCATAGCTCAAATGGATTGAAAAAACTTGCCACTATCTTCTTTACACCCATGCCACTGCTTTGCTTGCAACTTCTCACCTTTGAACCTATTTGCATATAGATCTTTCCGCCTCAGACAACAGTTATGTTCAACCATCCGAGAAAACCAAACAAAACCCTTGGCCTTCATAACTAGCCTAATATCATCACCCTAAACTTCAAAGACAATATCCATATTTGTACATATTGGAGAGATCCCTCTCCGGATTCAGGAGGGCTAGATCCTAGAATCCCAAATTTGGTTGAAATGATGTTAACTCTATATCTACTTGCCAATCTGTTTACATGTAGACCCAATAAAGAAAGACCAACCTATAGGAGGTTCTCCAACCTCAGTTAGTTACAACGACAAATTATCAAGCCGCAACTTGATATGGATGATATGGGAAGCTCAAATCCTCTCAATTTATCAAACTCAATGTTTATTGATTTCATTTCAGATATCAGCCTGCTTCAATAGCTTCTTTCTCGCTTTCAATCTTCTCATTTTCACACTTATACCTACTTTTATTTATCGAATCAGTACATCAAATTGATATTACATATGTAGAGATTCTCATACGACCTGCTTTGTATTTCACAAGGAATTTGGAGTGAACAGTCATGACTCTTTGGCTTCTGTCTTCTTATTCCTTTATCCAACTCAATTTTAAAATTATAACAATATGTACAAATTTCCATGCTACAGTGGGATTTTTCTTTTCCTTAGGATACTTGCGTTTGCATCACAAACAATATAAACAACAAAAATATTTACATTTTCAGTTACACATTTCAATATCACTCAGCTCTTTTTCTGAACTTTGGCTTTATTGGATTTGTCTTTTCTGCTGCTGTTGAGTGAATGACCTGTATATTTCCGTTCATCATGTCTGCAAAAATTCCTGTGACTTTTTCAGTTCCTACATTCTTTGTTTATCTCTGTTAGTCTCACATTTTCATCCCTGTGTTTATTCACTTGTTCACTGTACTTTTGTGCACCTGCTGCATATATATAACTTCTTTTTAATATAACAGCTGATTTTAAATCTGGGCAATCTCACAACACCACTTTATTCTACGCTGGTAAATTAAACACTTAAATATGAGAGTGTTAATATCTCAAATCTCATAGATTTGAGATATTAATTTCAAAGTTAGTATATGTATGAACATCTCATTTTCAATTCTTTTCCGTGGGAGATCTACTATCAACCAATGGTCACTGTCACTCTCATTCGCGTCCTTGATATGAACCAATCATACCATATAGACCTTCCCTACTAACCATATGTTACTCCCCCATGAGTATATACAACTTTTTCATGCGTACTGTAACATATCAATATATATATATATATATATATATATATATGTATATATATATATATATAATGCCTTGAACTATATCCAAACCTTCAGATATATTGAACCATTCCTTTTAAATTCCACAGGGGTTGATGACTAACTCTTTAACCAATATACAAGGCCTCTGGAATTACAGACTTCTGGAATGACATTCTCAACCTTGCGCCCATATAATATAATTGCACCATATTACAATCTCTCGGCCACATAACTCAATAGTCCATCTTCTCATGACTCCATGCAACTAACACTAGGTGTGTGTGGGTTAAGTCACCCTTCCGCTGGTTATTAAACCCGAGGTATTAATTGGCCCGAAGCATTCGTGTAACCATCAACCACAGGGTTATGGCCTTACCACGAGGTGCCACCATACATAGTTCAACCTTAATTAACCTCTTTTAATATTTTCCATCGGACCTTATGCTAAGGTTACAATACGCCGACTAACATTAATAAACAGAATTCATTACATATATCTCCATCCCGGCCCCACAATACAATCATGGAATGCATACACCGTACCGTTTATTAAACTTCGTGCAAATCCTGCAAGCGGTCACCATTAGATATTGAGCCTCCAGATCAACGGTATGTATCAATATCGCACCGAGTCTTTGGTCGATAGTTAACGCGTGATGGCGCGTAGTGGATGGAGGTTTTGTAATGTCGGTCGGGGACACGCATCGAGCTTTCTATGGAATTGCTCGCAACTCTTCAAATACCACTTGCCAACGATAGGTGGTGTGATGAAACCCATCTTTCAGCTCTAAACCGTCGTTACTGTTCCTTCGGTCACGGTTCCCTACTCTAGGTTCCGTCCTCACCTTGTTCCGCAATTTTGTGTGTTCCGCTCCTTTATAAGTGGCCCTTGTTCCCTGACATTTCAACACGGTCCTACCATATGTATAATTCATAGCTCCATTACTCTATGCTTCCAAGGTTTTATTCATCCACGCCCTATTCCATTGCACTCAGGTTCCTCCGCCTTTCACTCATGGTTCTAATTATTCTCCACCAGGACGCATGCACATAGTCACACAAACTAATTCAAGCAAAGCAAATATACATTCGCACATAAATTAAATCAACAAGGCACAAATATGCAGAAACATTTCTTATTTACACAATGGATTGAATTACAACCACTGGCTAGCCAGATCTTCAATCTGATGGCCTTCTTCCCCTATGCAGCTCTCTGCAGATTCAAGCAGGTCTATGTGCAGGTTTGTGCAGCTTTCTAAGTAGGTCTGTGCTCCATGATGCTGCTCCTTACTCCTCTTTTTGCCTCCTCTGCTGCTTGACTAATGTTTTCAGGTGTTCCTCCTTTGTCATCTCTTTTTCCATCAATGACAACATTTCCAACAATAGTTTCATTATTTTTAGTGTTTCTTCGGTTCTTTTGTAGTTGTATCTTAGAGTTCTTGATTTTATTTGTAAGTTGTTTTGTGAATTATTTGTTATGAGAATTTTTTGAATATCATATATTGTTGAGATATGTTGTAATTTTTTTTTCTTAGAATAAGGAAAGGACTCTCTACCTTGCCTCTAACTAGTTTTCGTCGATTTGGAAAAGAAATTGCATTCTTAATAAAAGTCTCATATTGGATTGGTTTTGAGTATCTTACACACCTTTTGAGTTTCACTCCATACTATTGAGTAAATAATAGAGATAAAATAAAGCGATAATACAATTAATATGTACCTTTTGATTATAGAACACCAACAATAACTTTGGTGTATAAATCTTTCAAATATGTTTGGAGGGAGAACCCTTCAAAGCTCTAAAACTTAAAGTAGTTTCACCAAAGAGAGTAAATAAATCATGACTTCAAGAACTTGTCAAATAACTCCTTTTACATGGGATTCAAGGACGTGGTCACATCAAACTACTAATGTTTGTTGGATTGTGCGTTTTAATGGTCATATGTTTGAGAGGCATATAAATCACTTTGAGCAATATCTCATAATGTTTCAAGCTTAGTTAACCTGCCTATGTATACGCTTTTGATAAAAAAAGTGCCATCAAAAAATTGGATGTGTGGTGGTAACCTTAGTGGAATTTTATGTAGGTGACTTTTGATTAGAAGTCCTCATGATCCGAGAGGAAAATTTCAATCACCATATCAGTGTTATTAGGATGTGACCATTTAGCTCTATTAATCTCACATGTGCCATTCAAGGTTGTTATGGAGAGGTCATGGTAACTACTTCTTAGTCCTTCATTAGCCCAAGATCCTTGAGGATTTGATTAGCTCAAGCATATTAGACATAAGGAGGTAACATTACAGTTGGTTTTGTTGTTGCATCTTAGTGATTTTTCTAGTTCCTATTATTTAGTTTCAGTCTAGTTGTCCATAAGGGCGTCTCTCTTAATCAAACATATGTATTGATTATGGATGACCATATTATCTATTTATCTCAATGATTACATAATTTTCTTCCCAAACAAGAGATTCCACCACCATAAAGATGTAGGATATCTCCATTATTGACTGGATTAGATAAAACTTAACTCGAGAGGGTTTTATTTGGTTAAGAGGGAGAAGACCGGGTGATCCTTGAAGTAGTAGATGAATTTCCACCAACATCCGTTAAACCACCTCTGATTAGTCCTCTTGACCACCACATACTAGTATAGGTGAGTGCTTATTTTTATGAATCTTTTACCTTCTCTTCTCATTAAATGGATGTTGAGAGTGACGATGGATCCAAATATGTAACATATAGAGAAGTGTTTATTTGAATAAGTGTCTCTAATTGTTTCCACTATTGCTAAATGATAGTTGCATCGCTAATTGGCATTGGAATTCACTAAATAGAAGAGATATCAACATGAAATTTGAATTGGATTATGTGCAGGTGTTGATATTGAGGCACTATGAAAATCAAGGAAACAATAAACAATCACATCTAAACAAGAAGAAGGAGCATATATTAAAATTTTCACCTCATGTTGAATTAATAAAAACGACTAAAACAACGATCTTAGGTTATTAGATTGTGGATGAAACAATTATATGATAGCTTTAATGTTGATAGATTTGTTTATTCTAAATTTTCCTTAGGGTATGCTTATCAAATCAAATCCATGGGAAAATGTGGCGTGTCTATTTTAACAAAGAAAAATGAAAAGAAATATATTCTCAATGTCTTTATGAACTTAATCATAAAAAAAAATTTATATGTATAGGAAAACTAATTTAAAATGCTTGTGGCTTTGAATTTTAAGGAATCCACATCCACAATTTTGTATAAGTCATCTAGTAGAAAGTTGCTTACAAAGGTTCAAATAACCGTAGAACAAAATCTTCACATTCAATTCGATAAGTCAAAATATTTCATGCACATATGCATAAAATGTATGAAGCTCAAATAATATTGGGTTATGGTATCTTACGTAAGGTGACATACTTTGTAGGAGTCTTAGTCTCTTGCAAAAATAGTTAGTAGTTAAAGGGTTTCCTGTGTTAAATGAGAGAAGCAATCATTTTAAAACTTGCATTCCTTGAAAACACCAAAGGGAGTGCTTTCGTGATAACTACCTATAGATCTAAAGAGGTTTTATAACTTTTCCACACATATATATGCGGACCCATGAAAAATGAGTCTATTGATGTAACATTTTATTTTCTTACATTATTGATGACCTTAGTAGGAATTTTTGGGTATATTTCCTTAATAAAATAATTAAAAATTCCCAAAGTTCAAATAATTGAAGGTTTTAGTAGAAAATAAAAGTGAAAAATATGTTAAAGTTCTCATATTAGATGGAGAAGCAGAGTACAATTCAAAGGCTTTGAAATTTTTTTGCAGATGATAGGGAATTATAATACATATCACCAATAGGTATACTTTACAACAGAGTGCAAATGGAATAATTAGGCTATCATGAACATGGAAAGGAGCATGATCAAGGATTATAATTTCTTGAATGTTTTTTGGGTTCAGTTCATTGTTTTTTCATTATACATATTGAATGTAACTCCAAAAAATGGTCTAAGGGGTATAGGGACTCAAGAATCATGGAATGGGACAATTTCAAGTGTCTCTCATTTCAATATTTTTAGTTATATTTCATATAGAAATGTCTTAGAAGAGCTAACGAGAAAACTTGATAGAAAGAGTGAAATGTTCATCTTCATTGGGTACAATGAAAAATCTAATACTTAACTATATAACCTAGCCAACAAGGAGTTTATGGTGAGTAGATAATTTTTCAGAGAACAAATCTTAGAGTGACTAAGAAAATGAAATAATTTATAACATAAATCCATCTCCCCAAATTATGAAAAGTAGATATTTTAGGATTTCAAGTACCTCCACTCAAATTGTTAAAGTTGTAGGTGCAAATGTAAGAAGAAAAAACAATAATTAGTTCTTCTTCTCATAAAGAGCTAGTAGAATTAGTGAGAAATTAGAGAAACAATTCTTCTACTAGCATTTGTTAAGGTTATAGGTGCAAATGTAAGAAGAACAAACAAGAATTAGTTCTTCTTCTCGTAAAGAGCTAGTATAATTAGTGAGCAATTAGAGAAATAATTCTTCTTCTAGCAGTTAGTTAGTAGCTACGGTGGGAAATTAGAAAGCAAGGTTATTGAGGTAAATATACGAGCAATGTGTTTCAATTGATCAAGAAGCTCATTTTTCATTCATATCAAATCAACCTACTTTTTTTGAAGAGGTATCATTAGAAGAGCATTGGGTATATGTCAAGAATGAAGAGACTTAAGCCATTGAAAGGAATGAGACACCGGATCTTGTTTATCTCACAAAAAATAAAAATTTTGTTAGTGTTAGCTCAGTGTACAAGAGAAAAATCTATGTGGAATCAAAAGGTAGAGAAATATAAGGCAAGACGTGTTTCCAAAGGATTTTCTCAGCAAGCAGTTATTCACTATGTTGAAGCCTTTGGTCCAATAGGAAGGGAATATATTATGAAAGAAATTTTATCAATAATATACTAGAACAAACATCCAATTTTCAATATGGATGTGAATTCATCCTTCTTGAATAGAAATTTAGAAGAAAAGGTGCACATACACTAGCCACCAATATTTCAAGTAAAATTATCACACTTCAAAGTGTTGAAGCTCAATAAAACCTCGTATGGCTTGAAGTAAGATATAAGGGCTTCACATTATTTTGTTGAGTCTTATTTGCTCAATAATGGGTGCAACAAGAGTACTAACGAGCCCACATACTATATCACATCATATCAACAATGCAATATTCTCATATGTTAGCTCTATGTTGATTACATGACATATAATGAAAATTTGATATTAGATGAATTTAGACTAACCGTGAAAAGGCAATGTTATATGACATGCCTTGGTCTCATGAAGTACTCTTTTGGAATTGAGGTCAGGAAATTTGCTCGAGGAATTCTAAAATGTCAATAGGAGAAATATATGTATATATATATATATATATATATATATATATATATCAAATAGGCTTAGTATGGTCAAATATATACCAACAAAAACACCTATTTCAATAGGAACAAAATTGAGCATTCATTTTGATAGACTAGATTCACCATTTTATAAGCTACTTTTAGGCACCTTACTACAATAAGGGTTGATGTTATGTGTGGAATTTGTTACATTCCCAAATATGGAGTCTCCTAAGGACTCACTAGTATGTTGGAAAAATAAATACGATATATAATGTAGGTACAACTAACTATGGATTGTGGTACACAAGTTCTAAAGACAACACACCTAGAGGATACACAAATAGTGACTTTGATAGTAGTATTGATGATAGAAAAACGTCCGAGGATACATTTTTCATTTGAGTAAAAACACAATTTCATGCGTGTATAAAAAAGACCTATTGTTTCAATATATTCCATGGAACCAAAATATGCGGCAACTCATCTCATGGGACTCTAAAAATTTTCCATTTTGTTGATATCTTCCAAGGATCCAAAATATGTAGCAGCTACTAGAACATCATGCAATTGAATATAACTAAGAATAATCTTGAGAGATATTTCACATATGGAGGAGTCAAATGCCATTTTTTGTAACAATAGTTCAATAATTTAATTATCAAATAACCATGGGTTCACTAGAAGAGAAAACACATTAACACTCAGTAACAGATCATTTGCAGCCTTGTCAACAATGCTGACATTTCCCTTCAATTTTTTTGTATCTAGAGACCAAGTAGTCACTTATATTGACTAGACCATTGGGAATAATTTTTTTTTTTATTCGAAATATAGCGCTTAACCATGGTTAATGATAAAGAATGTAACAATTAACATTAAGGAGGTGTTAAAATTTAATTTAGTCTAACATGGTGACCTTCTATGCACAGATTAGTTTGTTTGGTGAGTAGCTAATATCTGAAATATTGTTAGTTAATTTGATAATTCTTATTGTCATCTACTTTATAAATATAAGGGCTAGTCATGCCCATGAATTTTATGCATAAATTATGATACCTCTCTATCTATAATTTAATAATACTAGGCTGAAATTCAATCAAACTCGTTTTTATATACAGTGGATAAATTCATAATTTATTTTCATAAATTATTATTTAATATATTTTTTAATTTATTTACATAAAATAATTGATTTTTAAATATGGGCTACAAAAGTATACTCATTCCTTCCTTTTAATATTATCAACCATATAATATGAAACTCATAACAAGTAATCTTCTAATTTTTATCTAATCAGGGTTGTTTCAAAATGAAAATAGGAATTTAAATTGTTGTTATTTTTTTCTTAATGAGATTGAGTCCTTATTGGGAGAGCATCATGTATGAATGGAAGAATGAATAGTCTAATTTCTTAATTCAATCACTATTGCGTGAGTCTCAATAAAGGTTTTATATTTCACTGGAGAATTTGTTATCATCCACAACTAGTTCCCACCCTCAAGTCCTTATCAATGTAAATTTAATGTAATACCCTATAAAGAGTAAATCCTAGAAAAATGAAAAAATTACATTTTGATAGATACCTAATTACATTAAAAAACTAGTTAAAACCATTAAAGAAAACAAGGAAAAATAGAAAGATATCTTCATTGGGTACAATGAAAAATATAAGACTGTGGACTATATAAAATAGTTAACAAGGAATTTATGGTTAGTAGATATTTGATTTTTTTAGAGAATGAAACTTCGAGTGACCAGGAATATGAAACAATGCATAACCGAAATCTATCTCTCCAAAATATGAAAAAATGGAATTTTTTGGATAACAATTACCTCCATTGAGATTGCTAAGGTTAGATGTGCATATGCAAGAAGAAAAAAATAAAATTGGTTCTTCGTGTAGTAAAGAGTTAGTAAATTAGTGGAAAATTAGAGAAATAATTCTTCTTCCAACGATAATTTAGTAGATATGGTGAGAAATTAGAAAATAACAAGATTGAGAGAAATATATGATCAATGTGATGCAATTGATCAACGAGTTCATTTTCCCTTAATATCAAATCAACTTACTTACTCTAAAGAAGTAGAATTAAAAGAGCAATGGGTATATTCCATGAATGAAGAGAATTAAGCCATTGAAAGGTATGAGACATAGGATATTACTGATATTACAGGAAATAAAAATTTCATTGGTGTTAGCTCAGTGTACAAGATAAAACTGGATGTGAAATGAAATGTAGAGAAATATAAGGCAAGACTAATTTCCAAAGGATTTTCTCAACAAGTAATTCTTGACTTCTTTGAAGCCTTTTATCGAATATGAAGGTTGGATATAATTAGAGATATTAGAAGATGGCTGTGAAGTCATCCTTATTTAATGGGAATTTAGGAGAAATGGTGGATGCTAACTAGCCATTGGGATTTGAAGTAAAAGGCTTCAACTACAAAGTGTTTAAGATCAAAAAAGCCTTGTTTGGCTTGAAGCAATATCTAAGGGATTCACATTACTTGGTTTAATCTTATTTGCTTAATAATGGCTTCAAAATCAGTACTAATGAGCCCACTTACGATATCAAATCATATCAATAGTTTAATATTATCACACTTTACCAACTTTATGTTGATTGCATGATGCATACTAGAAATTTGATGCTAGATGACTTCAGGGCTATGATGGAAAGAGAGTTTGAGATGACATGCCTTAGTATAATGAATTGATTTTGTAGAATTGATGTCAAGCATTCTGCTCAAGGAATTTTCAAATTTCAAGAAAAGAATGCTATATTGTAACACCCTCATCACACATCTACCCAAGCAACCGACCAACTAGGGAAAATATGTGACATTAGGCCACTATAATGGGATTCAACCTCCTAGGTGACCTTAAGGAAGTGGAATTGAAGAAAAAATGCGTAGGTGACTTTAAGCAAGTGGAATCGATAGAAACACATCAAACAAACCATCCACATAAAAAACAAAACACCTAGGATCCATCCCACCGACTTAGGTATCTATCCCTTGTGTCCTACTGAGCTTTTAGACTATTAAACCCCCAGATTCTCCCTTCACATGGGAAATTTTTTCTATGGGAGGCTCTGGACGCTCCCAAAAAATGGGTATGCATGCATCTAGGGACACTTTCCTAAGACCTGTACAAACATCCCCGATATTTGTGAAAAATTTTAAGCCCATAATTTCGATAACTGCCCAAAATGTCTCGTAGCTTCCAGAATCCATAAAACAAATGAATACAAGGCTAATGAACCAAGAAATGACTCCAGGACTAGGCATGGTCATCCCCAACTGGGAAAGGAATTCTATCAAATACTTGGCATCAATTCAACCTACAGGTCTAAGATACAAGTCAAATAATGAATGACTAAAAAATATTATGAGACATGAACAGAAGGACTAATACCCTCTCCCTTGAACTATTATGAAATCAATTAGGTCTTACATCCATTATATTTACAATTACAAGTAGGTACACAAAATAACTATGAATTGAATGAGTTATATAACCATGCATATAACCAGCATAAAACAATGTAAATAAAAATGAGACAAAAACCATTAAATCCATACATTAACAAGTACATAAGAAAGAGAACTTATATTTTATCAAACATAGGGAAGAGCCAACTAGATTCAGGACTTTCACATACCACCCAACCAAAGACATGGATGAAACAAATCTTTCTTCAGCCCGTCACCCCCGTGCCTTATTCCAAGCAAGAACGTTGAATATCATGAATAAAAAAATATAAAAAAAACAAGGGAATCCATAGGTTAAACAACCTCCACCCTCACCATACAGTGACCACACCTACACTAATGTCGATATCACATAAATGAACCGAGCTTGGAATGCCTCTGGACTCCATCACTATCCTTGATGAATTTTCCATCTAGTTGTCTCTCAGGCTTTACTGCAATCCACACCAGATCACTAGGCCCAAAATTGAGACACCACCCTCAGGCTTTACCATCTATCCTGCCAAATTAGCTTAAGGTATTTCTAGGCCTTTGGGAATTTCTTGAGATCACCTCTTCCCTAGATTCCAATAACCATCTGGAAATTCCAAAGCTCAAAACCGAGATCAATCCCATCACACCATGGCTATCTGGAAAAAGGAAAGGAAAGGTTGAAAACCATTGTCAAAACCTAGAAAAACCATGCCACCGATAGCAAGAGAACCAAATACCAACATGCATAATCCATGCATAATCCATGCATATCCAAACCAACTAGGAAATAACACATGCAATATGTTACCTACAATTATTCCTATTGAAGTTCTTTGATCCTGATCCTCCTTCCTTGATATTTTATTTCCTTACATTTCCTTTTCCTTTGTTTACTTGCTTTACCATTTCTTGGTCCAATGCTAAAATGCTCCAAGAAAACACTAAGTGTCTAGGAGTGTGAGAGAAAGAGATAATAAGGAGAGAGCTCCAAAACAAAATTGACAAATGGTATTGAGTAAAAAATATCCGATTGATCCTCTTACGCCTTTTTATCAATGAGGCCTATATTTTCTTCATTTTCCATTATTTTCCTTCATTTTCCTCCTCACATGCAACCTGTGATATTTCATCTTCCTTATCTCCTATTTCTATTATTTTCATAAATAATATGCCAATAAGTTCCACTTTTATTTTCCAACTCCTTTTCCATTTCCTTTTCCAATTTCCTTTAGCCATAATAAAAAAAATTAACACCCTCACTAGGATGTTCTTCCCAAAATTAAGCCTTGAAAAGGTGCCCCATATAACGTGGTTATTAATTTTTATTTATTAACTTTTATTACATGGAATTTTCACCAAGGATGTTACATAACCCTCCCCCTTGGGATACAGCATCCTCGGTGTTCAATGACACCTACAAACCAGCAAACTACTGAAAATAGAACATATTTCCTTTGGAGCTTTATAACAAAACTCATTGCATTATTTACAATGACATCCATATGTACAACCATACTATCTATGGAGCTTTATAAATCCAAATAGATACAATATTTAGAATAGTATACACATATGCACACTTCCTCAACCAAAAAATAAAAGGATATGATGCTTGTATAAACAATAAGGGAATCGAGAGGCTCACACCTCCAACCTCAAACTAATATTAGGAATCACATCATTCCCATGAAGTCCAGAATCCACTGTCAAAGTCAAAGCTGCATCCATTGTCCAACACTACAACCATCTTCCACTTGTGTGAACAGTTACCAACTCATTGTTCTAGAGCACACTCCCAATGTGCATATGATTCCATCTAGCAATGCTAATGACAAAACAAAATTTCTCCCCAAAATTCCCTTCTCTACTACACAGTCACTTGGGAGTTTCAGTAGTCCCCTTCTGTGCCATCACTCACCTTCCAAGTTCCCATACATCGCCCATCCTAGTTGATCCATCCCTTGGAAAGGCTTCCTCGCATCATAATTTCAAACAAACATGGAATATACCTGCCTCAAAATCATCATACCAGTCATACCAATCATAGCATGCTCATGCAAATCACTGGACACTATTGGATACTAGTGTCCCACAGTGACCCTACTCCTAAATTTCTTTACCAACATACTTCTACATATTTCAATTTTTTTTGTGGTTGCTGCTAATGCATGGAATCAGTTTCAACGACCCAACCAGGCATTTCTATGATTCCTTTACCAAGCACATAACTGCCATTAGACTCAAAATAAATATAAATATATTCACATTATACCTCATTGTTAGCTAATCAATAAGGTACACTTACAATTCTGCTCACTTCATATAACAACAATTCAACCCATCTGTTTGATCCAATAATCATGTATAAACATATCACATCTGGTTCACCCAAAGTCCAACCATCATAAATTAAAATCATGAATCGCATGAAATCAACATAAAACATAATAATAAATCATATGTAACCATCATAAGTCAGAATCAATAATATTGAAATAAAATACCAATACTTATCCTTCATCGGCCCTTACTTCTTCCTTTGCTATTTTGTACACACACTAGATCAATTGTCGCACTTGGAAAGCATCTGATTCCTTTTCTCTTCTTCAACCAGGTACAAATTCACAAAGTGCACATCACAACACATACACCTAGACCCAATGTACAACACAAGACAATACATATGTCACGATGCCACAACTCTATAATGTACATACATGGTACTACATGCTCACAACACAACATGTACAACATGCATGCAATACCACATGTACACTAGTACCATATGTACAACATGTAAAAATTAGCACCTATCCATAAAATCACCTCCAAAACATGTGCACAACATCACATATACATGACACCACCTGCACAATGTGTACACCACGCCACATGTACACCGCACCACTCGTACAATGTTTACACAAAAACACATGTACACAACACCTAATGCACATCATGTACATGGTGATGGGCCTCTGAATTAGGCATAAAATAAGGCCCATATAACCTTTGTTAGGCCCATCTACCTTCATTATGCACATAAAAGGATATATTAAATCTCTCCTTCTGCACTTAATAATGTTTTCTTATGCTTTAATATCTTCTCAGGAAGGATTAAAAGTAGTTCCATATTTTTTCCTAATATTGGTTACTTTTGTAGAATATTATGAGTATATTTGGTAGATTATACAAATTTGGAGAAGGGGATGTTTAGAATTTCTCCTTGCCACTAGAAGATCAGGATTGGAGAATAAATGAGCACAACATCAGGAAATTAGGGAGAAATCTTGGAGATATTCAAGGGGATTGGCCACCCTCCTCGAATCTCAAAGGTAGCCAAAGGATCCTCATGAGATCCCCCTCCAGCAATTCGAATTCCAAGAGGCAGCCAAGTAACTCAAGACCATGTGCACTTAAGCCATACTTCACTTGGAGTCTCCAAGAAATCAAATTCCAAGAGGCAGCCAAGCAACTGAAGACGAAGGGCACTCAATCTATGTTTACTAGGAGTCAAAGTGGACTCAATCACCATTTTCAAGGGAGTTGTCGGTAGCTACCCTACAGAATAAATAGATAAGAGCTAGAGATAGGAAGGAGTTAGTTAGTTAGCTAGTTACTCTATTCTAGTATTGATTCCATTCAGAACTATTGTTGTGAGCTATTGAGATTTTTTGTTTTATTCAGTGATCAAACTTCCAAAGATGTATGAAGTTATTTTTTTATGAAATGAGCAGACTGATTTTGTTCAACTGATTTAAGTTTCAGAGGGCTAGGCTCATGGGTTAGGTCCCAATCCATGGGCCTCAACTTCTCTGCTATAAATATCTTTTCATTTCTGAAATTTAGCTAATTTTGTTTCTACCATTTAAGTTAGATATGCTTTTGATAATTTTCATTGCTTTTTAGTTTTTGTGTTGCTGTAGTTTTAAATGATTTGCATAGTAAAATAGAGGAAAAACCCCAAAAAAATGTTTTCAAGTCTCCCCCCTCTCATCTCTATCAATAGAGTTTGAGTAGGAAATACCTTTCCACAGGCCAAAATTGCTTTCTGTTTGAGTTTTGGGAAGAATTTGTATTACCAAGTCCAAGCCTTTCGTTCATTGTTTCATCTCGCATTTCTGTTTGTTTCCCATGCATGAATCCATAGGTGTGTCTCACTTCTAAGCACTTCTCTTATGCCTCCATTCCCCTCATTTTCATATCATATTAACACTGTACTTACCTTTTCTTTATGTAACACACTTAAGCCCTTCAAATCCTTATTTCTCTGTTTTTCTCCATTCACGGCCGGCTTACCGTGTTTATGAAAAACACGTGAAAACCCATTCAAAACCATTGAAAACTGGACCTCTGCCTTTTCTCCTCGAATCTCCCGCCACCGTACTATCGCAATCGCACTTTTCATTATTTAGCTTTTACCTTTAAACTCTTACCGCTCGTTCTTGCCATTGCGATATTGCAAAATTGTAAATCGCACTTCGCACTGTTTAAACTTTTCACATGACACTTACCACTCATTCCGTCAATGCGATCCCACAACAACGTCACTCGTCGCACTTCGAAAAACTTATGACATCGCATATCACAGCCCACATCTTTTACCGTGTCGCCAATCGCACTTTTCACATTTTAGTTCATTCTTGTTAATCCTTATCACTCTCCCCTTAAATTTGTGAAGTTGTGATTGCGACATCGCACATCGCAACTTTTGTCCTCCATCGCACTCCGCCATCGTATTTTTGAATTATTTCCACTCCAAAGTCATTTCTTTCTCTATAATAAGTT
Source organism: Pinus albicaulis (assembly GCA_034641835.2). Lineage (NCBI taxonomy): Eukaryota > Viridiplantae > Streptophyta > Pinopsida > Pinales > Pinaceae > Pinus > Pinus albicaulis. Next base: position 1,135,068,607 of record CM076574.1, read on the forward strand.
TTCATAAGGGTTTAATCCCCTCTTTCCGCTTCCAAAACTTGTTTGATGTGTTAAAATCCCCATTAACCTCTTTTAGCCCTTTTTCTTCCCTCCAAGCTGCAAATTAACTCTTTTTAATTAGAATTAAGTCAGGGATAGCCTAGTTGCATGGATAGAAGAATGGTAGATAGATCATAGGATAAATAGAGTGCACTTAGCCGTTTGGCCAAGTTAAGTGTGGTTTAGGATTAGTTTCCTTTCTGCTATTTGTTTTCCACAAATTAAATTAGTTTCCTTCCTGTCATTTCTTTTTAGCAATTTAAATTAGTTTCTTACATTAATTTCCTTCCTTCACATTAAATTAGTTACATTTATTTCATTTCCTTTCTGCAATTTAGTTTAGTTTCATTGAAGTGTGATGGAATTCACTAAGAACCCCTAGAAGTAGCACCCTCTCGTAAAGCGGAAGAGGATGACATGAACAAAATGCATTTGATGTGTATATAGTACTATCACCTCAAATTTTGTACGAACCCCAGGTGGATAAAGTAAAGTAGGGCAGCCCCTGGGAGTTGCAGCACTCTTGGTGCAATACCAAGGCTCACCACATGTTCACAACATCACATGCACAACATGTACACAACATCACCTACACAAAGAACCACATGTACAAGATGTACACAACACCACATGTACAATCATGCACACAACACCATGTGTACATAGAACCACATGTACAACATGAAAACAACACCATATGCACACAACATCGCATATCCAATGTGTGCACGATACAACATGTACTGAACACCACATATGCAACATGTACAAAACACCATCTATACCTAGGACTGCATATGCAATATACACACAACAACATATATAAAAAATATCGTATACCCATAACATCACATGTACAACATGTACAACATATGTACAATAATAGTATTGCACATCCATAGACCACACATTGACACACAAAGAAACATTTCCTCTAGTGTCTCTCCACTATCCATGAATTCTTGAGCATGTCGCAAATCACACTACTTTCATTCTGCTGATGTACTCCTCAACATTACCTACCATAACATAGATATACAAATAGTATAATCACATAATATCAAGTTATACCCACATGATAGTTACCTTGTATATATCTGTTACACGTTATTGTGTCACCATGAAATTTGACTGTCCATATAGGTTCATCACTACCTATTTTATGCTCCCTTAGAAGTAAAAAACCCTAATGTTCCTAAACCAAGTCTTGGAATTGAATAAAAGCTCAGTAAAACCCTTAAAATTCTAACTCTACAAGTTTCCTAGCTCTTTCCTACGGATTCGCAGATATTTTTTCTATAGCCTGCTAGCTCCCACACGTTCCACTTATAAAATATGCGGAACCCTGTAAACAGTCAAATAAAGGAAAAAGTAATTTCTAGAATCCCAACTGGTCGAATGTTCTCCCAACTGGAAGCTTCTAGATGCGTGATCAGTTGAAGCTCTATCCCTCCACTCATGGAGCTGATCCCTTGGTCTATGAAGCTCAAATACCTTCATGAGAGGAATCTATCCCCCTCTTAATGGAAATGAAACTACCTCCATTTCCCTATAAATTGAGCTTATGTTTCAGTCTCAAGGGTACCTTGTATATGATAATTGCTGAAGAAATTCTTAAGAGAGCATACTCTCTACACTAGTTTTTGTTGGCATGAGAATGATCACACCCTTTTGTCCATAACTCCATGCTGGTTCAAAGAAAGGAAAGCTTGTCATACTGAATGAGAACCGATTGTTTAGGATCCCAAGAGGAACTCGTACGACATCAAGGCATCAAGTTGTAAAGTTACTATTTTCATTCAAGATAATACATATGGGTCTCCATTTCTCATTGAGTTGTTCTTGTACTTATCTGAATAATTCAACACTTAGACTCCTTGATCACTAATTTATAGTATTTGTTCTTAATTATTATATGTTGTAGGTGCTTTTAATTCTTTTTTCTGTCTTGGATTACAGGTTATACTTACAAAAGAAGCCTCTTTGGAGTGACTAGATAAAAGACTACACCGAATGTTGGAATTCAATGTAGGGGCATGTCCTCTTTCTTTATTTATAATAATTTTGAATTAAAAATAATCTAGAGAAAACGACTTACAAATGGATTTTTGTTTCTAGATATTTGTAGAATACTAGGGAGATCGCTCTTTTCTGCAAGAGGGATTAATCCCCATAACAAAATGGTGACTCCGCTGGGGAAAATAACTTAGTTTTCCTTTCTTATTTTTCAGTTTGAATTTTAAGAGTTTTCTCATTTTGATTAGTCTAAAACTAGGTTGGGTATATAACTTATAAGAATCCCTGGAAAGAAAAGCTGAGTATTCATTATTCTATACTTTTCCTTGCCTCCACAGTTTTCATTTGAAAACGGTGCGGTAGCGTCCACATTTTTTAGTTCAAAACAATGCAGTACTGCTCTGTTCTCTATTAGAACCTGCTGACCTGTGGAGAATTTTTGAAAAAGTTAAAATTATCTTTTTAGGAGCCAGATTACATGATTCTTTGTATTTGCTCCAATCTACCTTAGCTGCCAAAATCTTATGTGTGAATTTCTTTTCAGCAACTTTTTGCATTTGTGTGACTTTTCATTTGATTTGCATTTTATGAGTGAGTATTTTCCCTACTTTCTTGTTGCTATATATAAGAAACCTTCATTTACCTTAGCTTACTGGTATGATGTTGTTAACTTTTTGAGCCATTAAACCCATTGCAAACCTTACTTTTATGAAAATTGATTTCATTTTCATTTGCTAATTTCGAAGAGATTTTAGATTACTAAGGCGTGATTTTCACACCAAACCATTGTTGGATGTTTTCATTTCTGTTGAGATAAGTATAAATTCTTCTTGGTTCGATGACAAAGTAGGAGAAAATGTCCTCAAACTTTCTAGATAGACTTCAAAATTAGATTTTTTCTTTTGATTTTGAATTTTATGTTTTTATGAGTTTTAGATAGTGTTTTCTTTTTGGAAATAGTTTGTTTAATGATTTTTAGTTTCTGATTAGATTGAAAAAGGGATTTCATTTCGAATGAGTAATTAATCATTTTTAAAAAATTGAGTTCTCAAAGAAATAATATTCTTTTAAAAGATTTTTTTATGAATGAAAGAATTGGTGCTTTGAAAATTTGTTAAATCTCTCAATCTTTCCCTTAAATAAGATTCATTGAAAAAACATAGTTCCACTTTTGATTTAGATGCATTCAGCATATTTTTGAGTTGGGTCATAAAACATCATTGAAGTTTCACTTCCATACCTTTTCTCTTAAGCAATAGCCAAATTAAAAACAACGCTTTAATAAAATAAATATAGATATTTTACATTTTCTAGGGCTCTTTTCACCAACATAGCTTAGGTTAGTGTCTTGGAACAGGTTGTAATTAACATTCGAAGAAAGTTCAAACAAACAAGTAGCATTCTTGTGGTAGGAAAAAATCCAATTGTAGCATTTGTGATCTTGGAAGCTCTTCTTAAAAGAGTCAAGAACTAGATCATGTCGTAACCAGTGAGGTAATCATACTTATCTCATTGGGAAAGATAGTAGATGTGCACATATTAAAAAAGGTAAAACATTAGAGAGACCATTGTCGAGGAGCCTGGGGTCACTTGTTGGTAAATCTTGGATTATATCAAGGAACCTTCAAAGGGATTGAGCTATTTACTCTACCCTTGTGTGTATATCAGATTGTAGACTATTCCCCCAGGTACATTTGTTCTGTTTGGTGACCTTAGTGGCTATAAAATTTAGGATTTTTTCCCAATGTGATGGTGTAGGGAAGGTCCCACTGTACCTGGAGCAAATGTCGACTAGACTCACTTGGACTTTCTGGAGGGTACTCTTAAATTCTAGATGGTATAAGTGGAGAGACTTGCACCAGATTGTTTCATTAAGCAGGTTGTCACGGTAACTGTGCCAACCTCCATTTCAACATTATAATTCTATGATGTTGGATTTCATCACCAACTAGTGCTTTTTAGTGTGGGAATCTACGGTTTGTGTGTGGATTTCTCTCTTAGATTTTGTAGATGTGTGATAAATTTAATTGTTTCCTTAGATACTTTAGGATTTTTTGTTGAAATTTTCTTTGATTTCATGTGCTAAAACTTTTAATCGTGCCTAAATTACCTAGAAAATCACATAGAATGCAGGGGAAACCCCCTGAGTACACACCAAGCTAGTTAGAAAGCCTTAAATCTAAGAAAGGATAACCATCAGGGATTGGATCAAATGAACATGAGGAGACATCAGTAATTATACATCCTGTTTATGAAGTAGATCAACCTCAAACAACAGAGAGTTCTCAAAGAAAACTTACAATTTCTGAACTAGTTGAACTTGCTTCCACAACTAGTGAATTATTAGCTACTGAGCCTAACATTTCTGAACTAAAAATTGAAATTACTACGTCTAAGCCTACTTCAGAGTTCATCACTCCAACCCCTGGTCATCCTAATTCACCTTGAGTTAATTTTCGCATCACTGAGAACCTTCCTCCTAGCCTCATTAGCATTGAATAAATTACTGACACATAGGAAGAAGTTGTTTTTCCTTCACATCAGGAATCTTTAGAACTTAGGCCAAGTGAATTGGTTTACTATAGCCCTTTCAAAAAAGATCCTTGGTATTCTTAGTTAACAGATTTTCTACACAATTTTGGTCTAAACTATTCGCCACCCCGAATTCCTTTTTACGACATACCAAGAGGTAATTACAGACCTTCATTTAACATGTCTAGTGAGTCGTCCATATTTTATGCATCACCATAATCATATTTATATGGTGGTCTGTCTATTCCTGCAAGATACCAGTCGCCTTTTGGTACTTTCTCAGAAGTAACTTCTTTTCCTGAAAAACTTATACCATCACCTAGTCCAAATGAATCACATACCAGAAATTTGAGTGTGGAACAAGTTTACATGATGTCTGGAAAAAATTTTAACCCTGACCCTCAAAGTACTATCTTATCGCTTGGGGGGAAGCCTCAAGGTAGTATTTTACCGCTTGGGGGGAAGCCTCAAGGTAGTATTTTACCGCTTGGGGGGGAACCTCAAGGATAGTACATACCTCAAGGACAGTACATACCTAAAGGCTATTACATACCTCAGGGTCAATATCAACCTTAAGGGAAGTACTCAATTCAGGGTTCGCAACCTCTTCAAGGAAAATACCCTATGCCTGGGAAACTGTCCTTCCAAGGAAAAAAACCTCCTTTAGGGCAATAGTTCTACTCAGAACAACAATTGTTTCAGGGAGGTCAATATTTTAGTGGGAATTATTCAGCCAATTATAAAACATACATTCCAAATTATCAACCTGGTTATGGTATGTCTTATGCAGCACAAACTTCAATGGGAGCTCCATATCCTAGAGTAAACATGGTGTGGAATCCAACACAAACTAAACAAAATTTGAAACCTAATGTGGAAGTACCTTATAATCAACCTGGTGAGCCAATTGGTTATAGTCAAATCTAGCAACCTGTCCAACCTATGCTTCAAGTTATACCACAAGTATTTGCACCTAGTACAGTTCACCAGCCTGGTCCGAGTACACCTAGGACTCCACCTCAGACTACTGCACCAACTTCTGTTCAACCTATGACAACTATCCTTGGAATTTCTACAGCCCCTCAAGTATCACAACAAATCCCTCAAGTCACTACACAACAACCTGGACCCACAGTTCAGACTATTGTTCAGATACCTACGGGACAACCTAGTAAAAGCAAAATTATAACAATCCAACCTCAGTTTGTTTATGAACCGTATGAAGGTCAGTATCAATATGGACCTGTAGCACAAAATATAGTATACTAGCATCAACCGTACCCTGGTTTCATGTATCAAATAATAGTTCAACCTCAATATGGTATGGCCAATCCTGGTTATTCAGGAGGCATTCTAATCCCAAATGCGCAGGCTATTCTAGGATATCCTGGATATCCTCCTCCTGGTACTCCTATAGTTCCACAAGGTTATTAATTTTCTCAGCAGTACCCTAACCGTCAGTTTCTATTCATATGAACTTTAAATTTACCTATTTTTCCATGCCTAACGAATGATCTGATCTATTATCTTCCATATTAGCCACCAATTCTGAGTAATTTTCCGAGTGATATTCCTAAGTTCGAAGGTAAATCAGGAGAGGACCCCTCAAACCATGTCATGACTTACCAACTCTGGTGTGCATCCAACTCTTTTATTGATGATTCCATTCAATTAAGACTGTTTCAGAGAGCACAGATAGGTTTAGCTATAGAAGGGTATATTGAACTACCACGTGGCTCATTCAACAACTTCAACATGTTAGCAATAGATTTCGTAACACATTTTCAGTTTCCAATCAGATACGACAATGGCACGGAACTCTTGACTTCATTAAAACAATATACGTCTATGTACATATTAGATCATATACATGAATGGAGACGTAGAAGAGTTTAGTGAAAGCTTTTATTCTGGATCAAATCTTGGCATAATGGTTCATTAAATCATTGCTTCCAAATATTACTGAAGATGTGCGTAAGGGAGAGGCTGTTACAGAAGAACATGTCATTGATCAAGCTAAGTACTTAGAGCTTGTATATAGACATTCTGGTACTTTATACAACAAAATTCCTGATTTACCACATCTTGGTCAAATAACTGCAACTCCTTTAGGGTATCATGCCACGGACGGTGTAATTGGTTTAGTTAGCACTAATATGTGTAAGAAGTCCTCAAAAACGGCTTCTCCTATCATAACTTTACTAGATTCACCAAAAGGAGATTCTTCCCTTGAAACTTCTGCCGACATTCATCTTGTAGATTCATCTACAGCTAAGTCCAAAACCGGTAATGAGAAGAAAGGAAAGAATAAAAGCAAAAAAACTTTGTCTCCCAAAGAGAAAATAAAAAAGAATTAACCATATGATGATAAACGAAAACCTCGTTATCCTTGTCTTATAGGTGACGAGGATCACTTTACCAAAGAGTGTTCGCATCGGTCTGAGGTCTCTGAATTCGTCAAAGGTTCACCCACACCCATTGTCTTGAAGGATCATTTTCCTACTCAAGATAGAAAAATGATAGGATCTTCTTCAAATTCATCAGCAGACATTTTAATTATGTCTGAGGTTATGGTTGTGACACGATCGCAAGACTATGGAAGTAAAAATCTTGTACCTGGTAAAGAGATAGAAAATTCTAATTCAACACCAGTTGTATCTCCTTCAGTTTCTAATCCACTTCATATTGAGAAACCTAATCCTGATCTAGTGATTAAACCTCCTGCTAAAGGTGTACTTCAAAAATTAGCTTTCAATCCACATGCGAGAGCTGCTCAGAACTACAACATTTTTTAAGACTTAGCGATATCCCCTTTAGCAATGTCGGCCTTAGAAGTGCTACAATCATGTCCAGCACAAAGTAAATTAATTTTATCAGCTATTGGAGCTATAGATCCTCAGGATTCTAACCTCATGGTCTTTTATCTAGAAAAATTTACACCGAGACTCCCTCCTCAGATGGCTTTTCGAATTCAAGTATTAGTAAAAAACAGACGAGTTTTTCGTATTGTAATTGATGAGGAGGAATGCACGTGTATCATGTCATTAAATTGTTGGAAAACTCTTGGTTCTCTGACACTCAACCAATCTCCGACAATCCTTAAAGATTTTGATGGAATAGGATTCCATCCGTTTGGAATATTCCAGGATCTACCTATAGAAGTAGAAGGTAAAGTTGTTAATCTAGATGTGGAAGTTGTTGATGCACCTCTAGATTATGACCTTCTCTTGGGTTGTAGTTGGTATTTTTACATGACTATTTTCGTTTCATCCATCTTTCGGTTAATAATTTTTCCTCATAAACGAAAGATTGTGAAAATGGATCAGTTTTCATATTATTCACCAGACCCTTCTTCTATAGGCAGTATCCAACGTGTTGGAAAATCGACTATCCCATATGAAGATGTTGCTGTAGGTTTAGTAAAAGACTCCGCTTTGATGGGAACTTTCTCTATACCTCCACCCAAAGTACCGTGTACCATTTATAACATCAATATGATTTCACCAAGCACTATGTCATTCGATGAAACTTGGGTAGTGCCTTCAGAGTTAGAAATGGATTATTTCAATGGTTTAGATTCCTTTGAGTCCTTTTGAGATGGCATATGTGGCAGTACGGTCATTTTCTGACACATTTTCAACTACTTCTGATCAAATGAATGTGATCACCGAAGAATGTTCTTCACTATCAAACTCATCCTTGACATCATTTTCTGATCCTTTTCAGCAAGTGTTTCACACTAATGAAAGTATTCTTGAATTTTTGTCTATGGATGAATTACCCTGGGATAATCTTCATCATAGATATTTTTTTTTACCTAAACTTCATAGGTTTGAAAATGATTTTTCATCTATTTTTACGATTGATTATGTTAAGGAACCACATAATCCCATATCAATTACAAATTCAGATTCTCATATTAATTTGGGAAACATTTCTACAACCGTTCCTATTGACATATCAGTTAAACCTGGAATTTTTGAAAACATTCATATAGGCACTTCTTGTACGATTGAAGAAATTAATACATATAAAACGTTATTTCAAGAATTCTGAGACATATTTTCCTAGTCTTATGAAGGGATGCCATGAATCGATCCAAATATTATCGTTCATGAAGTAAAGTCATACCCGGATGCCAAGCCTATTAGACAAAGATTACGTCCAATACATCCGAGAAAAGCTACTGCTATTAAATCTAAAGTTGAAAAACTACTATGAGCAAGATTTATTTATCCAATACAATTGACAAATTGGGTATCTAATATATTTCCTATCACTAAAAAAAAAGGGACTATACGAGTATGTGTTTATTATAGGGATATTAATAAAGCATGTCCAAAAGACAATTATCTGACCCCTATATCGACAAAATTATTGATGGTTATGCCGGAAATGAAATTTTTTCATTTATGGATGGATTTTCCGGATATAATCAAATCAACATACTCCTTGCTGATCAAACAAAAACAACATTTATATGTCCTTGGGGAAGTTTTTCTTATTGCAAACTACCTTTCAGATTAAAGAATGTTGGTGCAACTTTTCAAAGGGAAATGTCTTTCACTTTTCATGATATCAAAAATATTGTACAACCTTATCTGGATGATTTACCTGCTCACTCGTTACATAGGAACAATCATCCTACTCACTTACGAGCTATTTTCATGAGATGTAGGCATTACAAGATTCGTTTGAATCTGAAAAAATGTGTTTTTTGTGTGTAATTAGGGCAATTACTGGGACTCTTCATCTCAAAAGCTAGCATTCGTGTCGACCCCTCGAAGGTTGAGGCCATCATAAATTTACCTCCTCCTTCCACACTTCTCCAACTCCAAAGTTTGCAAGGGAAAGAAAACTTTCTACATAGATTTATCCCGAACTATGCTGAGTTAACAAAAAAATTTACCCGGTTGTTGAAAAGAATGTTCCTTTTTTTTGGGATGAGATTGTTGATCGATGTTTTGATGCTCTAAAACACGTGTTAACCCATGCACCGTTATTGCATCCACCCAATTACACCCAGGACTATATTTTATACTTATTAGCCTCTGATTCCACCATTAGAATGGTTCTAGTTCAAGAAGATGAATCTCACAATGAGCATGTGATCTATTATCTAAGACAGAATCTGAATCCAACCGAAATTAAATATTCGCATGTGGATAAATTGGCCTTGGCAGCTGTTCAGACTGTCCAAAGATTTCGTCACTACATACTGTTACGTAAGACAACTGTGATATCTAATTCCAACTCGATGATGTATATTTTGACAAAAAAATTACTCGGGGGAAATAATCTAAATGGATTTTCATCCTACAAGAGTTTGATTTGAAATTCAAAAAATCTAAATCAAAGAAATCACTGGTATTTGCAAAACTTATGTGTGACTTTCCCAATACTGAGATGGAAACCATGCTAGAGAATCCCATCGCAGATGAATCTTTGTTTCTTATCAGTACATTAGATCCATGGTATGGAGATATCATCATATATCTTCAAACTCAAACCTTTCACCCAGAGCCTTCATTTTCAAATCGATTGAGAATCTGATATCAATCCCAGCAATACAATATTATTGGGGACACACTTTATCATCGTGGTGCAGATTCTATTTTTCGACGTTGTATAACTCATGAAGAAGATGAAAGGGTTTTGAATGACTACCACTCTGGAGCATGTCGTGGTCATATGTCTAGGTTTTCCACAGCCCAAAAGATATTGCGCACTGGCTATTTTTGGCCGTCATTGTTCAAAGATTGTATTATTGCGGTTTGAAAATGCCACAACTGCCAAATTTTTTATCAAAATATGCGTGCACCTCCAGCTCCTCTTCACCCAATAATTGTTGTCAGTCCTTTTGTGAAATGGGGCATTGATTTAATTACATGTAACCCTCACTCAGTCGGGAGGCATGGGTATATTATTCTTGCTGTAGATTATTTTACCAAATGGGTCGAGGTGATGCCTACATTCCCGACAGATGAAAAAACTACAACTATGCTCATATTCAATCATGTGATTGCTCGTTTCGGTGTACCCCAAGCTATTATCACTAACCATGGGAGTCATTTTCGAAATATAATGATGACCGAACTTTCTAATCAACTTGGTCTGCGTCATGATAACTCTACTCCATATTACCCGCATGCTAATGGTCAAGTTGAAGCCGTTAATAAATTTTTAACCACCATGATTAAAAGGATTATCTGAACGCACAAATAGAATTGGCATACTATGCTTTTTTTGGCACTATGGGCATACTGAACCTCAGTAAAAACTGCCGCAGTGTTCACTCCTTTTCAATTGGTCTATGGTTTAGAAGTTGTGTTACCCATGGAATGTGAAATACTGTCACTTCAATTAGCCATAGAGTTACTAGCAGCTACCTTTGAAGAGAAAAAATGCTCTTTGTACTTATAACAATTATATGAGACTCGACACACCACTACATTAGCTACCAAAGCTCATACGAAACGTGTGAAAGCTCAGTATGATCGCAATGTTACACCTCATGTTTTTTCAGAGGGTGACCTAATCTTAGTATATGATAAAGCTAATGATAAGCTAGGCATTAGGAAATTTGAACTGATGTGGCATGGTCCCTACATTGTCAAGTGAGTGCTTGCTAAAGGAGCTTATGAATTGACTAATTATGAGAGGGTCTCTTTAGATAAGCCTAGAAATGGTATTTATTTGAAGAGATATTATGCTTGACTCTCGTGTGAATATCTCACTTGTATATTAGTTATTTTTAGATAGTGTGCTTTAGATTAGATAGATGTGCTTAGATTAAGTTTTCTTTCACTACTATCACTGCTTATCTTGTTTACTCTTGATATTGCAGATGTCAACATCCCTTCAAACATACATTGGTTTTGTTAATGGTGCCTGTCGTAGTACATTGAATATCTCTTATGCAACTTGGGTTATCTATTCACCCACTGATGAGTTAGTCTCTATGCATAGCGTAAGCCTTGGTTAAACAACAAACAATATTGTAGAATATAGCACAGTCATTGAGTTATTATCTGATGCCATTTAATTTGGTATTCAATGTTTGATCATTAGGTTAGATTCAGAACTCATTGTATTACATTTAAATAGAGCATACACAATTAAAAATCCAATGTTATTGAGATTATTTTTGAAGGTTCGTCTCTTGGAACAATAGTTTAATTACATCGAATATCAGCACATTTCAAGAAATTTAAACACATTTGCCGATGCATTAGTTAATCATTTTCTAAATAGACATTTTCAAAATTAAAATATTAAAACAAAACAACATTAAATACATGTTGAACAAGATACTCAAAGAAAGTAGTAATATCATAGATAGGTTTGTTTGCAAAAAATATTACATCATCCATGATCATAGGTTCAAATACCTTATGATCTAATAGATATTGATAATAAAAAAAAACAAAATATGTCAATTCATAATGATCATCCACTATCCATGATGATGATCATGGTAGTAGACTATGGCACACGCGACCTTGCGCAGGAATCTCCTAAACTGTCCTAGTACACCTATAACATGTATCTGAAGCTGGATAGTAATGTCATTTTCCCCTGTCTCGGGAATATCTATGGTTAACTACTCCAGGTTGTGTTCCATATTAGTTACGATCTCTACTGCTTGATCCTATGGTGGTGCTATAGGCTCTGTTTTCCACCTATTAAAGCGGCAGAGTGTAGCTGGTCATCCTGGACCAACATCTGCATTTAAATATTGTTATCAGTATTGGACAATAAAGATAAAATAAAAATTAGATTAAATATATCAAAATGGTTCACTTACCTGATTTGTCCCACTGTTCCCCTGGAGGCAAGGACATCTCAGGATCACCTATGAAATCTATACCTACATAGGGGAAGTCTTCAATGGTGAAGACTTGATTCTTTAGCCACATAAAGTTTGTTGGATTGAACTAAACCACTGAACTACCATCACCACCATGGCAATCCATTAATGCAACCCAACGTACCATCTAAGGTTCCTGAGGTTCCCCGTGATCTACTGGAATAAGCTGAGGGGCAAGAAGTGGGATTGTATCCAAAGAAAAATAAATCAAAATGGCACCATAACCAAATTTTTTTTAACTTTTCATTCTTTACTTTAGTTAGTTGGCCTTTCAGGTTGGTCAATACCCCTTCACACTGGTTGAATATGGTGCCTCTGAAACACTCTACCGCGGTCTGCGTTTGAGATTTAGTGGCTACATGTGGAGCCGAACTCCCATAGAACCTGGTTATTGTGAATGCAATCACTTTAAGATCTAACCACAAGATAGTTCTTATGTCTATACAATTATCCTTTGGATCTACCTCATCACTGCAAAATTGTTGTTTGTAGCTAGCAATGGGTAGGACACCCTGTCTAGCCCCAAAAAGGATATGTTTTATCCCCTTCGGGACAATCCAGTGAGAAAATAGATATCCTTGAGCTCGATTTTGAGCTGATGGTCACCAATGATAAAGCACTAATATTGAACATCCCATGTGTTCACGAACCATGTCATCAACTCCACCTATGCTTTCATACCTTCAATCACCTAGAACTTATATAAACCATAATTTTTTGACACACGCATCGTTGCGGGATCATTCATGGATTATTTATCTATAGCCTCATGCTCACGTTCTCTCCACTCTAGAATGGTAAAATAGGCTACAAATAAACATATTTGAAATTTAGAAACCATTGGAGTGAAAAAATTTAATCATTTTTAAGAGAATTTGTAAATTTTAAAACGCTCACGGTGTCCCCGCAATTTTTGTGCGGAGACGGTGCAGACCTCCGCATGGGCTCCGCAGAAAAACTGTAGTAGCCCGATAAATTTTCTTTTGAAAAATTCATGGGGTCCGTAGGTAGCGCGCATATAACCTGTGAACCCCTGAGAGTGAATTTCTTAACACAAATTCCTCTCAAAAAATGAAATTAAAAAAAAAAAAAGAGAATTGAAATAGGTAGAAATGAAGAGAAATATGGTATGGATTACCTGGTCCTGACGAATCGCAAAATGAATGGTCGATTATCTCGATATTAGCTTTGGAACTTTTTTTCCAAAAGCTCTCAATTTACTGCTCTGAAGATAAAAGGTGAAAATGAGTTTTTTTTAAATCCTTTTTATAGATTTTGAATGAATAAAATGTTATATTTTATTTACTTTTCACTTTAAAAGGTTATTTTTCAATATTTTTACTTCTTTGGAACAGGTAGTTTTAATCTTTTGATTTTTTGCGCAGAATACAGGTTTTTGGGTGAAAGAATTATTTTGACGCTGAGTATACTTTTCTCACTTTTTCGGGCTCTTGAAAATTATGAAAAAGAGAAACCCTGGAGTTCTCTTTTAAGCCCTTTTCAGACTCTCTAAACATGAAAAGATCACCGAGTACTTGACTATTTGAACTCGTTAAAGGAAACGAACAATTGTCCCTTTAGTATAAGTTTACCCCTTTTCCGGACTGAAATGGACTATTTACGAAAAAGGTATACGTTGACTAATCATGGTCAATAGAGTTATCTCCTACATTATTTTATCCTTTTTCAGGCCTGAGAGATTAAATTTATGAAAAAGTACAACCATGGAGTTTACTTATGGTTTTCTTTTGACTCACTAAAACTGAAAAACATTGAGCTTCTCCTATACTGGACTCGTTAAAGTTTAACAGGAAAGGACTTGTCGATTACAAACAGGAACAAATCACTCCTTCTTAGGGTTCGATTTTAATACTAATATGGACTCATACAAAGGATGAGCTTGCACAACATGAAAATTTTATGCTCCTAAAGATTGTCAAAAATAAAGAGGTACTTTCCAGTAATGGTGGGGGGAAAAAGAGAAAAGGAATCCAATTGTCACCCTTGTTTTAAAAGCAATATACCACTCTTGAACACGAAACTTTTATTACACTTGTACCTGGGTTGGAAAAATCCTTTCTCTAACAGTTAATAAAACCACATTGAAAGTCTTTAGCCGGTTTTTGGGTATTAGCTTTAGGTCAATTGTTACCAAACCATTTGCAGTGTCATTATGTGTTGAAGAGTCAGTTCAAATAAATCATTCATTTCAAACATTTGTCTCCATTCGCGTTGACCACCCTGAGTCATTCCTTACAAATATTTCTTCAAAACTTGATCAAATGGTTTCGTGTCATGGGCTTCCCTACGATGGGTCACTTTCTATCAACAACAGCTCATAATATAGAAATTTTATCTAGAACCCTATCAGTACCTTTGGATCTGCATGCCCTAATGGCAGGTTTCTCACTTTCGATGACAGGTTGCATCATTGACCTTCGATCGAATGATTCCGTGAATTTTTCGACTGAAAATAATTCATTCACACTTCATGGATTGTATTGAGTACTTTGAGAACCATTTTCATTATTGGTGGTTTCTCTCACAGTTGTTAATAGTTCACATCATTGACTAGTAATCAAGTGGTTTCTACCATGTTCGACTTCGACACAATCAATCGCATGGATAGAATTGTACTAGTTTGGGAAGTGGAAATCAAGACCCTGGATCTAGTTTCCACCATCCAGGCTACAAGGAGTTTTATTATTCATGATATAGTAGACTAATTATGACAAATGGTTGTGCCCATACTGTGTCTACTTTTGCAGTAATATTAAAATCATATATGTACAAGAAAATTTAGTTAGTTTTGATCTGATTATGGGAATTCCTACTTCAGTGATGATATATATATATATATATATATATATATATATATATATGCTTGCATTGAATGTTTTTATAGGTTTTCAATTGGTGTTTCAGCAATCTAATCCTCGAAACGATAAAGCACTTCACTCTTTAGAACAACCTCAGACTTCGCACTTTAGGGGGAAATATATTACACGTTATTTTGTCACCATGAAATTTGAATATCCATATAGGTTTATCACTACCAATTTTATGCTCCCTTAGAAGTCAAAAACCCTAATGTTGCTAAAAAAAATCTCGGAATTGGAGAAAAGCTCATTAAAAGTCTTAAAATTCTAACTCCACACTTTTCCTAGCTCTTTCCTTTGGATCCGCAGATATTTTTTCTATAGCCTATGGTAGCTCCTACACGTTATACTTATAAAACCTACGGAACTCCATAAACAGTCAAGTAAAGGAAAAATTAAGTTGTAGAAGCCCAGTTGGTCGAATATTCTCCCAACTAGAAGCTTTTAGATGCGCAATCAGATCGAGCTCTATCCCTCCACTCATGGAGCTTATCCCTTGGTAAATGGAGCTCAAATCCCTTCATGAGAGGAATATATCCCCCTTTTTATGTAACTAAAACTACCTCCATTTCCCTATAAATTGAGCTCATGTTTCAATCTCAAGGGTACCTTGTATATGGTAATTGTTGAAGAAATTCTCAAGATGGCATACTCTCTACACTATTTGTTTTTGGCATGAGAATGATCACACCCTTATTTCCATAACTCCATGCTAGTTCATAGAGAGGAAAGCTTGTCATACTAAAGGAGGAATGATTGTTCAGAACCCTGGGAGGAACTTGTATGACATCAGGGCATCAGGTTGTAAAGTTACTATTTTCATTCAAGATAATACATATGGATCTCCTTTTCTCATTGAGTTGTTCTTGTGCTTAGTTGAATAATTAAATACTTAGAATCCTTAATCACTAAGTTACATTAGTTTTTCTTCATTATTATATTTTGCGGGTGCTTTTAATTATTTTGTATGTCTTTGATTGCACGTTCTACTTAGTGAAGAAGCCTCTTTGGAGCAACTAGATAAAAGACTGCAACGAATGTTGGATTTCAAGGTAGTGGGAATGCCCTCTTTCTTTGTTGATAATAATTCTAAATCGCAAATAATCTAGAGAAAATTATTTACAAATGGATGTTTGTTTCTAGATATTCATAGAATACTATGGAGATCGCTCTTGTCAGCAAGAGGGGTTAATCCACATAACAATATGTCAAGGTTACTCTTCCCACTTGATTCCTCATAAGACAATAAGATATTCATACATACATACATAAGTCAAGAATGATTCCTGATGACCCTGTCATACAACAAAATACATACATACATATATATACATAAAAACATTAGCATAAAACAATTATGATCTCTTATGACCTTGTCAGACAACTTCATACATACATACATATGTATATAAACATTAACATAAAGCACACATGATCTCATCATATACAAACATACACACATGAATTTATACATATATAGACATTATCATAATCATGATCACAACATAATTACCAAATAACATAAGATCAAGGATAAGAGAACTTCCTTTATCTGCGCACAACATGCACCACATTGAGAACCACAGTTCCCAACTTAGCCAAGGCATCCAATGCCTCAAATCCATTTATTTAACCTTACCTGATTACCTTTCGCATGACTGATCTTCCATCATCTAGTTACCACAATGGCCCCAACCAATCCAACTAGTTGTCATACTCTTACCATTATTTTCCCCTTACTCATACACTAAGCTTCATTCATGTCTTACATTACTTGTTGGGTACCATAGACCTCGCCCTAATCTACATTAACTTCATTTTTCACAACCCATTCCCAAGACCCTCGATACGTAAAAGTAAAGCATAGGAAACAAGAGAAGAAAAGAATGGAAAATCAATAGAAATATGAAACTGCAAACAAAGTGGCATGGCCTAGAATCAGACATCAAGAAAATTTCAAATCAAGCACAAACAAACCATAAAATACTGAAAGCACAAGACAAGAAATAAACACCCTTACTCAATCCCCCATGGGTTCTCAAAGCTTCCAAGGGAAATATTAACCCGAGCCTTTCACAAATTTCATGGAAATATCTTTCCATGCAATCCCCTACATCATACTTCCATAACCACATAAATGTTAGCACATATAAAAATATAACAATATACCAGTTATCTTACCTTTTTGTGCCAAGCAAGTTTCCTTGTAACTAAACACATCCATCACATATCTCAAGGGACACCAAATCCCTTGAAAAATCCAAACCTAACAAGAAACAAGTTGTTATACCTGTCAAATACATGTTCAAGAATATAACACATATCCACATAATGTCAAAAAAAATCTACCTTAAGAAGAATTTTTGTATGCAAACCACCCATTCGTTTGGAATTAGGGTTTCCATACATAGCCAAAGGAATTCTTACCCAATACCTTGAGTTTACAATTTACCTTTTTGCAATAAATTCTTACTATGTATTGTCACATCACTCAACTATTAGTTATATAAATGCATCAACTATTACCTTATAATGTAAATACCAAGAAGGCTTCCCTGCAACTATTTATACATGTTAGCCACATGTTCCAAGGATTAAACATCATGTATATTAATTGGAATCACCCTTTACAAAGACTAAAATCAATGTGATAATCATCTATCAGTCATAAGATATCATGCTACAAATATCACCTACTTACACTTAAGTACATATCAATTGTCTCAACACATATCTGTTAGTAAAACTATCTTAAAACAAGATCATTTATTCATGCAATATTATAGGGACATACTCATTTTATGCATGTAATGAAACATTCAGAAAACATATAGACGACATATTATAAATCAAACACTCAAACACCAAATAAAAGGCATCATCAAGAATTCAAGCACCAAGTAGATGACATAAGAAAAATCATACCTTAATTTATCTTAAGGGAGGCTATATTTTCTAGAAAATCAGTCTAGGTTAGAATGATATAACTTCACAACATATCATCTCAAACATAAATAATGTCATGATATCCATTTTAGTAACTAGTTAACATTTTCACATCATAAAATCATAAAACATTGTCATTCATGCATAAAAATCACTTATGAACAATGAGCTTAGATTAGTATGACATAATATCACAATATATTAACTCATACTTGAATGTAATAACCATAATAATCTACACAGACCAATTCATATCAACGTGATACATATAATATCAATATCTTAATGACATAAACCTATTTGTCAAGTTAACTAACATTTAACAACAAGAAGTTAAAATATCACATACTCCTCAACAACATATAACATAATCATCAAGTTAAAATCATGTAACAATAAACAAGTTGAAATATAACATACTTATCAAAAACATATAACATAATCATCAAGTTAACTAACATAAAACAATAACAATGCATATAACAACAAGTTACTCTCCTACATGATTATATAACGTATATGCATATGACCACATTGATTCACTAACATATGCCATGCATGTAACCACAACAATGATAAAATGAAAAACATGCATATAAAAATCCATAAACTAACATACATACAATCCAAACATAAATTACCTATATGGCGAGCTATCCTCACCACAAATACTAGTGCCATAAATTCACTTTAATTATATGCATCTCTTTCTCTATCTCAACCAAGTCATGAGAATCATAATATACCAAAAACGTTAGGATGACATAAAATGCCTATAATGAACTCAAAAATGCACATTTGACCAATTATACATGCACAAATATAAGCATGACAATGCATGCATAATAACATATAGACACTGACATGCATAAAAAATTCATATATAGCCGACATGCACTCGTGAATAACGCATCCCAACAACAAGATTACCAACTCCTACATGACAACATAACTATAATAATGACTACCACCATGCATACATAACAATCACATACACCAAAAACACACATAACACATATGAAACTCACATGTATGCACAACAAACACATTCTGCCCATCCAATCCAAGGGGTTAACCATGCTTTGGTACCACTCTGTGGTATCAAATATTAACAAAAGAAAACAGAAACTAGACATCACCTAAGGAGAACATAAATTAGACACCACCCAAGTATATCACAACCACGCTTTAATACCACTCTATCACACCCTCATCCCACATCTACTCAAGTAACTAGCCAACCAACGTAAATGTGTGACGAGAGGCCACTATAATGGGATTCACCCTCCTAGGTGACCTTTAGGAAGTGGAATCAATGGAAACACATAACACAAACCTTCCACATGAGAAAAAAGACTCCCAAGAGCCATCCCAACTGCTCATGTAGTTATCCCCTGGGTCCCACTCAGCTTTTAGAGCATTAAAACCCAGGATGCTCCATTGATATGGTAAAGGGTGTGTTCGCAAGGCTCTAGACACTCCCAGAGGATGGGTATGCATGTGCCCAGGGAAGTTTTTCCTCAAACCTGTGTCAACATCCTCGGGATTGTACCACTTTTCAAGCCTAGATTCCCGGTCACTACCCAGAACTTCCCATAGCTTCCAGAATCCATAAAAAACATGAGGAAAAGGCTAATGAAACAAAAGAAAACTCTGAGACTAGGCCTCACCATCCACAACCGAGACTTACATTTTTTCAAACACTTGGCATAAGTGAAATCTATAGGTCTCGGATACAAGATAGAGCATGACTAACTGAAAAATATTATGATACATGACAAGAAGGATCACCACCCTCTCTGTTGAATTGTTATGACATCCATTACGTATTTAATGCATTCTCTTTACAATTACAAGTAGTTACATCAAATCACCGTGACTTGAACTAATCATGTAACCATGCCTATAACTAACATAAAACCATGTAAATAACAATGCGATAACAACCATTAATTCCACACATTAATAAGTACAAAAGCAAGAGAAATTAGGTTTTATTAAACATAGGAAATAGCTAACCAGGCTTAGGACTTCCATGTACGACACGACCATAAACATGGCTCAACCAAATATTTCTTTAACCAACTACCCCCATCCCATATTCCAAGCCTGAATGAGGGATCTCATGAATAAAAAAATCCAAAGCAAATGAAGGGAATCCAAAGGTTAAACAACCTCCACCATCACCATACAGTGATCACACCTAAACTGGTGTTGAGATCATGAAACTGAACCAAGCTTGGAATGCCTCCGGCCTTCATCATTATTGTTGACGAATTTTTCGTCTCCTTGTCTCTTAGGATTTACCACAATTCACACTGGATCACTATGCCTTAAATCGAGACACCACCCTTACTCTTTACCATATATCTCGTCAAAACCAGTTAAGGGGTTCCAAGAACTTTGGGAATTTCCTAAGGCCACCTCTACCCCAAATTTCGAAAATCACTTGAAATTTCCAAAATTCCAAAATCGAGATCAATCCCATCACACAATGGCTATCTAGAAAAATACAAGGACAACCTGAAAACCATTGTCAAAACCTAGCAAAACCATGCCACCAATATTAAGAGAACCAAATACCAACATTCATAAGCCATGCATGTCCAAAAAAGCTATGAAATCACACATGCAATATGTTACCCACAAGTATTCCTTCTGAACTAGTTTGATCCTCCTCTTCCTTCCTTCATCTTTTCTTTCCTTCCATTTCCTTGTCCTTCTTTTTCTTTCTTTCCCTATTCTTGGTCCAATGTTGAAATTCTCTACCAAAAATCCAATTGTGTAGGAGTGAGAGGGAGAGATAATAGAGAGAAAGCTCCAAAAATTAACTGACAAAAGGTTTGAGAAAAAAATTTCCAACTGATCCTCAAAAGCCTTTTTATTAATAAGGCCTATATTTTATTCATTTTCTGTGATTTTCTTTCATTTCCCTCCTAACAAGCAACATGTGACCTTTCACCTTCCTTTTCTTTTATTCCTATTATTTTCATAAATATAATGAAAATAAATTCCACTTTGCCTTTCCAAAGCCTTTTCCATTGCCTTTTCCAATTTAGTTTAGCCATAATAGCTGAAATGAACACCCTCACTAGAATGTTTTTCCCAACATTCAACTTGGAATTAGTGTCCCATCAAGCATGGTTATTATTTTCCATCTATTAACTTTTATTACATAGGATTTTCACTAGGTGATCAGAAATGACTGTATTAGTTTTGTTGTGCTAAGTTTCTTTTCAGTTTAAAAATGTGTGCATAATCAGTTCATTAGTTTACATAGGGATTGAGGTGTTTATCCATGAATTGTAGATGATTTTTAGTGAATCAAAAGCATAAAACAAGCTTAAATCACACTAAAAAATAGTGTAAAACAGAGAAATAAGTCATCACATGAAATTTACACAGCAGGCATAATGAAGCAATTCACCCTTCCTGGGCTACACCTATTGGTCCAACTCCCAATAACATGTCCATCTTTCATTATGCTCAAAATTTTTCTATTAAATGTAGTTATAGTGCTCTAATGTTTTTTTTCTCTGCACCAATGGCTCTAAAATGCTACAAATAGTAAAAAATGACTCTTCATTCACTCAGAATGGGAGAAAATTAAGTCTCCTACTCTTTTGTCCAGTTTCATCTAGAATAGCTCTACTAAAAGTGGAGAACTCCACTTCACTAGAGTTAAAATAAAAAATTCTGCCATTTTAGGCGCACCCACCAACCTGACTGCCTAATAAACTGTTGCAATAATTGTTAGCGGTTGGGGTGGCCACATGAAAACCCCAAAATCTGCGATTATGGTGGTGGTTAGTGGAACCCAAGGCATAAACTGCGGTTGGATGTGTTGAAATCCTATTTGAAGTGTTGGTGAACGCATAAACTATGTGGAGACTTTACGTTAAATGTATTCATGTGACAGCACACAACGCAGACATGGTTTGAAGTGTCGGGTTACGCAGCTCATAGGGAAGGTGGTTACTTAACCGTTTTCCATGTGAACACTTGCTATGGAACAGTTGGAAGGCTGGGACTGCTGGCAGTTCCAACCCCCAACTCTATTTGAAACAAACAATAAATATAACACGCAACCTATGAATTCTAAGTAACACTTGTAGCGCATACGATAGATCCTTTACATGTCCGGTGGGAGGTCTCGAGGTTGAGCCCTATGGACCCAGCAAAATTTTATTGTGCCATTTCAAGCCACGTGGAAGCCTCAGGGCTAGCCACGTTGCAACCCCTGATTGGCTCTCCCCACAGTACCTTCAAATAGAAAAGAAACAATTTTCCTCCATTGATTGGCCCGGTGAAAAGAAATATTCATTTTTGCTGACTGTACCTCCACCTGACTGACTATCCATCCCAGTCAAGCCTTCTCAAACTGTCGAAAATTTAGCTGTTTGGCATTTCCATCAAAACATGATATCTTCCTCATGCGACATCGATTTTTTAAATCGTTCACGACACCAGAATCAGGAAGATGAGATCTACGTAACCATCCTCATTTCAACCCAATCCTGTAACTTTGAATTTTGAGCAAACTTTATGAACTCCTGATCATTCCTGCCCATTGGGAAGCTTTTGTACCCCAAAAGACTTGATTACATGTTTAGTAGATGAAGGTACAACTCCCTCACCTTTCCAACCTCCATCCATTTTTCCTTTCTTAGTTTAGTGCCTTTGACCCAACTTGAAGGTAGTCAACACTTCCCCTCTTGGATGCTTTTGTCCTGTTGTCAAGAATTGTATCTTCTTTGAGGTCATCCAGAAATTATGGCCAGAAATCTTCAATAGAAGGCAGTTGAACATCACTTCCTTGATCATCGACCAAAGGTGGCTCATACAAGCGTAAGTTTTCAACATTAACAACTTAATACATTTGCATATAAGAAGGCAAGTCAAGTTGGAATGCATTGTTACCAACTTGTTTTATTATCTTGAAAGGACCATAGTGAATTGGTCTGATCTTCTTACCTTCCCCTTGCATCCCTTACTTTATAATGTGCAACCATACCTCATCTCCCTCTTGAAATTTGTGATCAACCCGATGTTTTCCATGCCTCTCTTTGTATTTTCTTTGAATTTTCTCAAGCTATTCTTAAACTTGTTGATGTATAATATGAATTTTATCAATGAACTTATGAGCCTTATCAATGTCACTATGGCCATAAATTTCAACATCCTTCCCAAAGATGAATTCTAATGGCTATTTTGGAAAATACCCAAAGCATACTTCAAAAGGTGAGGTTTGTGTAGAAGAGTGCTTTGCCTGGTTGTAAGCGCGATGAATGTAATGCAGTTGCTCATCCCATGACTTAGGATGTTTTCTGAAATATCCTCTCAATAGATGCACAACTATTCTTTTCACCACCTTGGTTTTTCCATCTGTTTCTAGATGAAAAGCGATACTCTTTTTCAACTTTGTGTCCATCATTATCCATAGATTTGAACAAAAATTCCCTATGAACCTAGAATCCCTCTCACTAATAATAGAAGTTTGAAATCCAGAATGAACTCAAAAAATTTGAAAATAAAGTTCAGTAGTTTGTTTAGTAGTAATGGTTTTCTTACATGACATAAGTATACACAGTTTACTAAATCTATCCACAACTACATAGATATATCATGCTTCTTTCTTGACATAGGTAGACATCCAACAAAATCCATGGAGACACTCTCCCATGGCCTTGATGGTACCAGTAGTGGTGTGCACAACCCAAGCTTCCTATTACTAGGCATACTTATTGCACACATAGAACAACCTCTTATAAAACGTGACACACGATCTACCATGCGAGGCCAATAACAATACCTCTGTAGATGCACCACTGTTTTGCTTACCCCAAAGTGTCCAGCAATAAGAGATGAATGAGCTTCTCTCATGACACTTAGCCTCTCTCCTTGTGGAATACATATCTTTCCAAAATGAAACAGAAAATTGTTATGCATGTGATAATATTTTTCTTCAACTTGATTCCCTCCACTCAAACTAGCATACACATCTTAAAAATCAATGTCATGTGCACATTGTTCTATGTAACTCTCATGTACAACAGAATAATTTTTTAGTAAAGTAGGAGAAGTAATGATTGGTATCGAAATAATATATGCAAATTTATTAAAAATACCTTTCTTTTACCTTATAACCAAGTGAAACCATTGAAGAAATCCCATCCACCTAAAATGTCTTGATTGCTACAATTTTTTTGTGACTGCAAGTACTGTAATGGTTGGTGATCGGTATGTACAATAGTCTCTTTACCCATCAATTAGTGTTTCCACTTCTTGAAACTTTGTACCAATGCATATAGTTCTTTGTCATATGTAGGATAATGAGTCACAACACCATTATAAGCTTGAGAATGAAAATTAATAGGCTTACCATGCTGCAAAAGTATCACGCCCATGGCATAATCACCAACATTGGTTTGAATCTCGAATGACTATCTCAAATTTACTAATGCGAGGACTGGAGCTGAACTGATATTTTCTTTTAAAGATTCGAAAGCTTGTTTTTGTTTGTGTCCCCATTGGAAGCCTTTCTTCACACTTATCACTGCATGCATAGGAGTTGTGATGGAAGAAAAATTAGCAATAAACTTTCTCCAATATTGAGCTGCACCTAGGAAACTTCTTACCTCGGTTACTGTTTTGGGCGTGGACCAATTCACAATGGCTTCCACTTTAGAAGGGTCAATCCTCAATTCTCCTCCTCCTACAATATGTCCCAAATAGACCAAATACATCTTTCCAAACTCACACTTTGACATCTTAAGAAACAATTTCTCTTTCTTCAAAATATCAAGCATTGTATTCACATGCAAGACATGATCTTCTCTTGTTTTTCTAAAAATTAAAATTTCATCTAAGTACACAATCACAAAGTCATCAAGGAATGGATGCAAAACACTATCCATAAATCACATGAAAGTTTTTGATGCATTACACAAACCAAAAGGCATAACTAGCCACTCAAAGAGTCCTTGTTTGGTTTTGAATCCAGTTTTCCATATGTCACCTTCTGCAATTCTTACTTGATGAAATCCACTTCTTAAATATAACTTAGTGAAAAAAATTTATTCTTCCAGTTAATCAAGCAAATCATCTATTCTTGGGAGTGGGTAATGATTTTTTATCATAATCTTGTTCAAAGCTCGAAAATATACACACATGCGCCAAGTCCCATCTTTCTTTGGTATCAAGACTATGGGTGAACTGCATGACAAGGTGCTTGGTCTTATGACTCCTTTATCCAACATCACTTTGATTTTCCTCGTTACTTTAGCATTCTCCATTATCAACATGCAATATATATCAATTTTTGGAAGACAAAAATCTTACTGCAACTGAATCTCATATTGAATTTCCCTTTTTGGATGAAATCCTGTTGGCTCCTGAAACATCTCATGATGCCCATTAACCACATCATATAATTTTGATTTCAACTTAGGATCACATCCCTCAAATGGTTCATGATTAGTATAAGCTTTAGGCTTAACCATAAGAAGAAAAAAACTCTTACTTGAATTTACCAGCCTCTTTAGATGTCCAGCATTTACCATAGCCATGTTTGTATTATTGTGATGTGCTCTAACAATGAATTCCTTTCCATATTTAAATAAATGATACTTGTTCTCATGGTGATATAAGATCACTTTCCTATCATACAAGTAAGGACTCCCTAATATAATACCAGTTATGTCAAGCAGAACCACATCTAATTCAACTGTGTTAACAAAGCTTCCGATGATTGCAAACCTCAATATACATTTATTTGAGACTTGTAGATTTGCATGCTTACCAGTCCAACCCAATGGATATGGTTTTGGATGTGGTATGGTCTCAAGGTTAATTTTCCTGACAAAATCTTCAAAGATTAAATTTTTTTGTGATAAACAGTCAAACAATGTGTCAATCTTGGTATGCTTGGATATGACCATCACATGAAACAACTCTATTCTTTCTTCTTCATTTGGAGTGTTTATGTGATAGTCTGATGTACTGGTACTGGGTTTAGTTACAATTTCTTTTCCCTTCATGTTCTTCAATCCCATGGCTGTAATTTTAGATTCATCACCTGAATCTATCCTAAATCATGTTGAGTTGTAGCAACAATTCTTTGTTTCACTTTGTTATTAGGTTTCTTTGGGTTCCAACAATGAGTTTCATCATGGAATTCTTTTGAAAAATATTTAGAAACCATTTTCTCTCCCTCTTTCTTAACAAATGCATTCGTTTTGTTTTTACCTTTTGAGGCCTTTTCCTTGGCTTTACCCTTAAAAGGTTTCTTTCTACCCTCTTCAGAAATATTCATCCCTCTAGCTTCTAGATGTGTGGCCTGAACACATACTTCATCTAGACTGGTTGGGTTAAACATGAGAATATTGTGTTTTAGGTAGCTATGTAAGCTTCCTATGTACTTGAGCAAAGTATCTTGGCTCTGCGAATCCAACCTGAATAAGAGAGCTCTTCTCCTAAATTCCTGGGTGTATTCTTGCACATTTTGTCCCTATAATTGCCTAAAGTTCTGCCAGTTCATTATGGCTTTCTGCATTTGAGCTACTGGATAAAAATTTTGTTTAATAACAGTAATGAAATATGACTATGATAGAATAATATTACCATGTTTCTTGATTTCCTCCTCTGTCTAGGCTTCCCACCGAACAAGTGCTGCACCTTCCATTCTCAATGAAGCTAATTTATTTTGGTATCATCATCTTGAAGGTTTTGGATTCTCAAATAGACCTCCAATTTCCTTATCCAATTATCTAGCTTTTTTGCATTTACTTCACCATTAAACATTTGAAATTCAAACTTAACATCAAGTTTTAAAAAAGGACTTTTACCAATGCTCTTGGACTTGTGTGGCTAATGTACTAAAGAAGAAGTAAAGGATGATGATGATGAGGGTGAGGATGATGGCTCTACATTGCCTCGATTTCCTCCATTTCCCTTCTTTGACTTATCTTCATCATGGTGAACTCCTGGAGATCCTTGTACTTCTTTGTGAATTTTAGATCCTTCTCCTTCTAGTCTCTCATTCCTTTCTTGATAAAGGATTCCAACCATACCATTCATGTCAAGAAATTATTTCCTAAACACTCTTTCTTCCTCCTTGGGATCAACTTCTTCATGGATTTATGCTTCCTCTTGAGGCATTCTTAATGAAGTTTCTGCTTCTTTAGGAGGTAAACTAGGTGGTGGATATTATGGAAATATTTCTCTCCTTTTCTTTCTCTCTTTTTGATACCCTCTTTCTTCCACCAATTTTCCTTCTACTCTCTTGATCTTGAGCCTTGTAAGCATCTAAAACTTGCAAACAGCTAAACAATTATTTGCACTAAACAACACCAGAAAAACTCTAACTCTGATACCCATCTAATCTGGAATGAATATATTAATTTTGCTAGGCTAAGTGTCTTTTCAGTTTAAAAACATGTGCATAATCAATTCATTAGTTTGCATAGGTATTGACGTGTTTGTCCATGAATTGTAGATGATTTTTAGTGAATTAGAAACATAAAACAAGCTTAAATAACACTGAACAATAGTGTAAAATAGAGAAATGAGTCACCACATGAAATTTACACAACATCCATGATGGAGTAGTTCACCCCTCTTGGGCTACATTTGATAGTCCAGCTCCCAATGGTATGCCCATGTTTGATTATGCTCACAATTTTTCTATTACATGTACTGACACTTCTCTAATGGATCCTTTCTCTACACCAATGGCTCCAGAATGCTCCAATTAGTCAAAAATGACTCTTCATTCACTTAGAATGGGCAAAAATTAAGTATCCTACTCTTTTGCCCAGTTTCACCTAGAAAAGCTCCACAAAAAGTGCACAACTCCACTTAATTGGAGTTAAAATAGTAAATTCTACCATTTTAGGAGTGCTTTCCAACCTGACCACCGAATAAACCATTGCAATAATTGCTAGTAGTTGGGGTGGCCACATGCCAACCCCGAAACCTGCGGTTATGGTGGTGGTTAGTGGAACCCAAGGCATAAACTACAGTTGGATGTGTTGAACTCCGGTTTGAAGTGTTCCTTAGCGCATAAACCGCGCGGAGAATTAACGTTAAATGTAGCCATATGAAAACACACGACGTTGAAATGGTTTGAAGTGTTGTGTTATGCAGACAACAGGGAAGCTCGTTACTTAACCGTTTTCCATCTGAAAGCACGTTATGGAACCGTTGCTGGGTTGGGACCACCGACGGTTCCAACCGCCAACTCTATTTGCAACAAACAATAAATATAACATGCAACCTATGGTTGTTAAGTAACACTTGTAGTGCAGACGGTAGAGCCTATACATGCCCAGTGTGAGGTCTCGGGGTCTAGCCCTATAGACCCAACAAAATTTTACTGTGTCATTTTAGGGCCACATGGTAGCCTGAGGGCTGGCCACGTGGGAGCCTCTAATTGGCTCTCCCCATTGCACCTTCAAATAGAAAACAAACACTTGTCCTCCATTGATTGGCTCACTAAAAAGGAATATTCTTTGAAATATTATTTTTTGCTGATTGTACCTCCACCTTGCTGACTGTGCATCCCAATCAAACCTCATCAAACTGTCGAAAATTTACCTATTTGGCATTTCAATCAAAATGTGATATCTTCCTCATACGAGATCAGTTTTTTGAACCGTTCACGGTGCCGAAATCAGGAAGATGAGATATACACAACCATCCTAGTTTCAACCCAATCTTGTAACTTTTAATTTTGAGAAAAATTAATGAACTCTTGATCACTAGGGTTGTTATCTATATATATATATATATATATATATATATATATATATATATATATATATATATATATATATATATATATATCAAAGAGGTTTAATATGGACAAATATAAACCAACAAAAGAACTATTTAAGTAGGAACAAATTTGAGCAAGCACAATGATAGATTAATAGTTGGTTCAACATTGTATAAGGAACCTGTAGGCATTTGTCTACAGTAAGAATTGATGTTATGTGTGTACTTAATTACTTTCCGAAATATGGAGTCTCTTAAGGACTCACTAAAATGCTGGAAAAATAAATTTAACATATAACACAGGTACAACTCACTATGGAATGTGATACACAAGTTCTGAAGACAACGCACCTAGAGGATACATAAATAATGACTTTTATAGTAGTATTGATGATAGGAAAAGCACTTGAGGATATGTGTTTCATTTGAGTATAATCTTAATTTCATGGGCTTATAACAAAATATCGTTGTGTCAATATCTTCCATGGACCCAAAATATTTAGCAATTGATCTCATGGGCCTCTAAAAAAATCCAACTATGTCAGTATATTTTAGGGACCCAAAATATGTAGAAACTAGTAGAGCATCATGCAATTGAGTATGGCTATGGTCACTCTCGAAAGGTCTTGCACATGTGGAGGAGGCAACTACCATTTTTTGTGAAAACAATTCAACAATTTCATTGTCAAAGAGCCGTGTGTTTCACTAGAACAGAAAGCACATTGACACACTAACATATAATTTTGAACCTTGCCAACAATGTTAACATTTCCCTTAAATTATGTGGATCTAGCATGCAACTAGTAGATATCTGCACCAAACCATTTGGAATAATTTTTTTTCCTGAATTTCAAACACAAAACTTTAACAATGTAACAATTAAAACTAAGGAAAAGTGTTAAAATGTAATGTAATCTAACATGATGACGTAATATGCATAAGTTAGATTGTTGGATAGTAGTAGATTTATAAAATGTTACTAGTTAATTAGATAATTGATATTGTCATCCATATCATAAAGAGTAGGGCTAGTCATGCCCATGAATTTATAAATTTTAATATCTTTGTACCTCTAATTTAATAATGCTTGGCTTAAAATCAATAAAACTCTGTTTTAGGTATGTAGATAAGTTCATAATTTTTTTTCATAAATTATTCTTTAATATCATTTTTTATTTAATCTTTAATATCATTTTTTATTTATTCACATAAAATCATTTATGTTTATAAATATGGACATCAAATTCCATTCATGTCGCCCCTTTGTTATTATTAAGCATATAATATCAAACTCATAGCAAGTAATCGTCTAATATTTGATCTAATTAGGATTGTTTAGCAATGAAATTATAAATTTAAATTTCTTTTACTTATTTTTCTGAGCGTAGTCCAAGAGACCATCATTGCTGAAATTGTTATTGCTTTTTTTTTCTTAACTAGATTGATTGTAATCCAGGAGACCATCATTGCTGAATGGAAAAGTGAATAATTTAGTTGCTTAATTTAATCACTATTATGGCAGAATAAAGTGTTTATAATTCACCGCAAAGTTTCTTATCTCCAACATCTAATTAACACCCTAACCCCCTTATAAATGTAATTTGAAAGTAAAATCCTGTAAAGGATAAATCGTGCAAAAATGAACTCATTCCATTTTCATAAATACCTAATTACATTAGATAAACCAATTAAACCCATTAACAAACATCAAGGAAAAAATAAAAAATATCTAACCATAGGAGGAATGGTGTGCAAAAGTCTTCGCATCAATTTTATTAAGCTTGTAATAACAAACTCATAACGGCTTTAAACTATGTTCCAATAAGGATTGCTCAGAAATCAAAAGAGAAATCTAGAGTATAAATTATGGGGTATCTAACACAATTTCCATACACCGTCCTTTGAGTAAACAATGTGTTCTGTGGAGTTTAGTTTGGTCTACTTATATCGAGTAGTTCACACCACGAACGCTAAGAAAAAACATACAAAATTAATGGAATACGTGGTCAATATTGAATGCGCATTTAACCACAAAAGAGAGGGAGAAAAAATATTAGGGGAGAGGCATTAGTCGCTGAACACCTCAGCGCTGACTAGACCCAGGCCACGTCAACAGATGCCAGCGCATGTACGATAGGTGTTGAATGTCATGGCTTTCACGTGCCAGTCACGTGCAGCCGGTCACACCGTCGAACAACCGGTCCAGCCGGTCTACTCCCGCCCTTTTGTGGAGGCTTGTCGACAAACTAGAGGTTTTTGGTCCGGGTCTGGTTGCTGTCGATTGTGTGCTCCGTTTGTTGCGATGCATTTCTCCAATGCCCGACGCCTCCGCCGCCACTGTCCGCACGCTCCTTCCTTAGCTATGGCGCCGCTGCTCTCCTGGGTCGAGTTCCCTTGGTCCTGGTTCGGCTGCGGCGGCATTCCAATCGTGGGTGGTGGAAAATATCTACCTATTCAACCTCGCCTAGCTAGTGGTTTAACCTCGGTGCTTTGGTTGTTTTACTTCGGCGCTGTGTGGTTTAGGGTTGGCTGTTTTTTATTTATGCTTGGCGAGGTTTTGTCATGCCTCGGCCCTGTAGTTGTTTTACCTTCGCCCTGTCGTAGTTTTATTCGGCTCTGTAGTTGTTTTACTTTGCTCGGCGCAGTGGTGGTTTTAGTTCGGCTCTGTGGTGGTTTTTCTAGGCTCTGTGGTGGTTTTTATCGGCTCTGTGGTGGTGTGTTTTTCAGCTCGTGCTTTCAGGTGCGTAAGTATTTTTTTTTTGAAGTGTTTTTGCATTTTTTTTTAATGTTGGTGCTTTCTGAATGATTGTGTTTTTTATTTTTTGCAGGTCAGTGAAGAAGGCAAGGACAATGCAATGCAGTGGAATGTAGGACTCTGTGGAATGAAGGAGGAAGCCTGGAGGGATAGGAGTTTTAAGGTAGGACTCTGTCCTACCAGTCATATCTATGTGTTTGTAAACACATTTAACCTTAAGGAGATGTTCTCTGTTGAGATTTTTTATTGTTTTACTGTGGTTTTACAATGTTTGATTGTGGTTTTATAGTGTTTTACTGTTGTTTCACTGTGTGTTTTTACTGGGGTTTTACTGTCTGTAGGGTTTAGGGTTCTAATTGGAGGTATCACGCCTAATTTTTCTTTTTTGTAGCAGTGGAATGTAGGGTTTTGGGTTTTGACTTTTGCCGTAGCTTTAAACCATCTCTTCTACACTGTACAATTTGGCTGGGATTTCTTGAAGCAAAGTCTCTGCAATCCTTAATGCCAAAAATGAATCTATTTCAAGAAGATGCAATGGTGAGCTTCTTACCTTTAATCTTTCCAAGCCTCTGGTGCAGGTCATGCCCTGCAATAGCTGGGCAGCTGTATGCTGGGTGCCTTTTCTTTGGCAAGGTCAGGGTTGAAACATAACTCTGTGCATTCTCCCCAGTGAGAACGTTGTTGGGTAATAAGCACAAAGTTATGCTTGCGTCCAGAATTAAGATTCCAATTTCCTTTATAAGCTTTTCCATAAGTCTGTCATCTTAGTAGAAAACCTTTCACACAATATGTGTAGAACGAGGGCCGTTATCCTGTCTTGAAATCTCTTTTCTGTATCGCTTGGATGGTGTGTGAGAAGTAAATGCTGGGATTTGTTTAAAAGCTTAATGTTTGCTTGTCAAATTTCAAGTCTTGAAATTGAGTCTTGCTGTTTTGTACCCAGTATGGTTGAAGTGGAGACAGAAGTTTGCAGATTTCATTAAAAGAGAATCAAGACAAGCCATGCTTCTGTGTTGGAGTTCATATTGTTTGCAAGCATAAACATTCTGCACGATTCAAAATTTTCTTACCCTGTTTTCAATTGCATTTTGCATCGGTGTTATACAACTCATGCCTTCACCTCTTGGTTGGGTTTATTGTTGTTTATGAAAGTAAAGATTCTGCAGGATTTCAATTCTCATTTCCAAAGTCATCTTATGTACTACAATGCCAGCTAGAGTTCATTCCCTTGTTTAGCGTCTTGAGTGGGAGAGATTCTTTGTATTGTCTTTATGCAGTTGAGTGTCCAAACACAGTGGTAATACATTTTTAATTCTCAATCTCCAGTGCTCTCTGCTATCTATATATTTTCTTTATACTCCGTGGCCATCTAGAATGTGTTTCCTTGTGTAAAACTCCCGAGTGAAAGATAATCTTGTCTCTATGTGGTACAAGAATTTAAAGAAACTGGCAATACTGATTTGTTGCGTTGCTGGTTTTGCTCTGGTCCACATCTGCTAGTTGATAAGTCCACAGAAGTTGAACTTCCGAGGTTTGCTGGGCTCAAAGACTTCACTATTTTGTCTAGGACCTTCATTGTGCATGGTTTGGATGAATTTCTTGCGTCAGAGATTGTGGTAATGATTAAATATATTGTTGTTGCAATATGTGTGGAATTTGATCTTTGACCCTTATTGCCTGTATGTGGACATGCGATTTTGTTATCCTTTTTCCTTTCCTTCTTTTAATGTGAATCTACAACATATAGGAGACTGTTTAGAGTATTTCTGGTTGCTAACTAGAGTTTTGCCCTATTTTAAGATTAAAAGATTCAATTACGTCTACAATTCTTGTTAGATATAGGATGAAGGTTATTACTCTAAGCCGCAATTTTATGGGAGACCCGCCAGCTCAAGCTTTTGTATATATATAATTATACATGAATTGAATTGGATGTCGGCCCAATTGGGACTGAAATTTGTTCTTTTAGGTCATGTTGACTAAATGTTGATCTTATATAACCATCCTCTGTCTTGCTGAACAGTCACCACATCTAAGATAGTGTACCTTTCTTTAATGTTATTCTAGCCAGTATAAACTGGAGATAATGTTATATTATTCAAACTTTGTGTAAGCTATATTCTCTCTCAATCTTAATTTGTTTGGAGAGGAGCTACAAGAGAACAGTAAATTAAGATGTCTGTGGTCTGTAAAGAAATCCAGATTAATGTTAGAGTATTTATTTTGTGAGTCATTTCATTTTCCACATAATTTCTTCCCATTCTTGTGTGTATTGTGCAAATAAACTGAAATGTACCTTGTGAAATTGTTATTTTTCTTCAAGAAAAACCTTGCAGGGAAAACCCAATGGATGGTTTGCTACACTCTTGGATGACATCCCTAGTAAATCTGCTGGTGTGCCTCGCCCAGGGCGATTCAAACTAGGCATCTGCTTTAGTCTGGCAAAGAACTTGCCAAATACCTGCCGACATTAGCGATAACTATATCTAATATTGTTTTATTTTCCCAAACTTGTAACTTTAGCGGGATATTTGGATATCAAAGAGAATGAATCTGTTGTGGAATCTGCTGTGCTATATAAAAGAACCTTCAAGTAATGATGTATTTTGTAATTGTAGAGTTATAACTCGTTCACTTTGAAAAATTAATAAATGTTTTGACTATACACGAGTGTTTTAGAAGAGCCATATAATTTAATTTCTATTCTTGTAGATATTGCTACATTGGGTTGGTTTAAGCATATCTTATATAAAAAAAATTTTGCTAAGTGGAAGATTTAACTTTGAAATGATGTACAAAAAGCTAACTGAAGAAAAAATGGTGATAATTTTTTCTGTTAGCTATTTGAATCTTAATGTACAATCGTGTCTGCAACACGAGTGTTTTAGAAGAGCCCCATAATTTAATTTCTATTCTTGTAGATATTGCTACATTGAGTTGGTTTAAGCATATCTTATATAATTTTTTTTTGCTAAGTGGAAGATTTAACTTTGATATGTAGGAATCATGAACTGTTTGATATATAACTTCATAAAACCGTTTGATATATAACTTCAACAGATTAACAAACTTGTAGGATTTAGAAACTGTTTGATATGTAGGAATTATAAACTGTTTGATATATAACTTCATACAAAATTTGATATAGGCTATAAGGCTATAACTTCAACAGATTAACAAACTTGTAGGATTTAGAAACTGTTTGATATGTAGGAATTATAAACTGTTTGATATATAACTTCATACAAAATCTGATATAGGCTATAAGGCTATAACTTCAACAGATTAACAAACTTGGGGGATTTAGACATTGTTTCATACATACTAATTTGAAAATGTTTGTAGCTTCCCAAACATCCATGGATGCTATCATTAGCAAACCTATTTTATCCTTACCAAAATCACAGTGTCTTGTAGTTACAAAAATTAAGTCATGGCACCTCTATGCTTGATGGCTTCCATTTCCTGCGTTGCCCAAGTATGGTGGACTGCCCAACATTGGATGATTAGGATGTGCCTGAATGTTGGCATATGGTTGACTCCAATTTGCTCCATGTAGCCATGGTGGGACTGAGTAGCCCAGGTGTCCACTTGTGTTACTAACCCCAACACTGACTGTAGGTGTCATATAAACACAATTAGGATTCAAACCTGCACTGGTAGAGGTATAAGAGGTGGGCCTAACCCCTGCCTGATAGCTAGGGACTTGGATGTTAATCAGGTCTTGGAATGATGGTGTCTACTCTGCAATGTGGTCCAGCATGTTAGACATCAACCTATTTTCCTCAAACTGTCTTGAACCATGTTCTTCTCTGCTTGTCACCCCTTGTCCTTTTTCCAACTCTTGCTGAACCTTTCTTGCCTCTCTATGTTGCCTTGCCAATTGTTTTTGATGTTCCTTATCTTCCCTTGATTTTTGTCTTTCCAACCTTTCCTTTGCTCGAGCTTCTGCTGTTGCAATCCTTGCAACCCTCTTTTCATTGGCTAACTCCTTCTTTCTCTTTTTAGCTTCCTGAATTTCATTCTTTTTACGTTCAAACTCGAACATTAAATTCATATAGTCTTCAGATGTGAGCAATTGTGAACTCCTCCCTAAACGAAGATAATCTGAGGCTGAGTTCCTTGATGAGGCCTTCACTCTCTCTACTAGTAGCTTTAGGAATGCACCAAGTAATCTCTGCTTTTCCAGACCTGCCTGCTGGATTTCATCTTCTGGGACAACTGAATGGCCCCCATTGTTGTCTTCTTCAGGTACTTCATGTTGAATAGGCTCCTCTTCTAGTGATCCATTGTCCACAAAATAATGAACAAGTTCGGTGTTCAACCCTGATGGTTGTGAAGGCATGTCCATGCTTTCATCCTCATTGGTGGATGTTACATTATTTCCGGTGATATTCATCACGGCCTCTGCCAACCATGATGGTGCACTTACTTGGGTTGGCATGGTCAATTGCTCATTGTCAGCTGCATCAGTGGGTGTCACAGCCTCATTGATATTGTTAGTTGGTTCATCACTGAACTGTGTCTCACTGACATGCTCAGCATCATCACCACCACAGAACAACCCTTCAGAAAGGGACATTATACCTTCAGCAGCAGCTACATCTTCTTGGGCACCAACATGCTCTTCTAAATTCTCTACTTCTTGACCTTCCACTTCAAAATCTTGGCTACATGTGGTATCATGCATAAGAGCATCATAATTGAGTGGCCATATACCAGTCCTCCTAAATCCGGCCTTGATATTAGAAGGTGTG
This sequence comes from Pinus albicaulis, assembly GCA_034641835.2. Lineage (NCBI taxonomy): Eukaryota > Viridiplantae > Streptophyta > Pinopsida > Pinales > Pinaceae > Pinus > Pinus albicaulis. The sequence goes on from CM076574.1 coordinate 1,135,105,177, forward strand.
AGAGCCCTTTTAAATGCTTTGCTAGCAAGCTCAGCTAGCTCAAACCTCTTTACTTCCACCCCTGGGTTCTTTGCCATCCATGAAGCTCGCTCGACCCTGAAATAGTTCTTTAAAGGCCCAAACACGCTCACATCAAGGGGCTGCAATCTGTGAGTAGTATGAGCCGGCAATGTTAACAGGTCAATGCCCAACTTATTGGCCTCCTCGATTGTCTACACAGCCATGTGGCTTCCATGGCCATCTAAAATCATCAAGTGCCTGTTTTCAGAAGAGACACCACCCGGTACAGAAGCAGCAAAGTGGCAAAGCCAATTTAGGAATAGTTCCTTTGTCATCCATGCATGTGGATGTGCAGCCATGCATGCCCCCGGTTCACAATTCTGTATGTAATTTTTTAGTTGAGTTTTACCTTTAAATAGATAAAATCCCGGTATAGATGAGCCAATTGCATTGACACAGGCAAGAATTGTGATCCACTCCCTACTCTTAGGCAATATCTTAGGCACATTTCTACTCCCTCTCTTTGCAATTACCCGCATACCGCAATTTCTTCCTGCCTGTAAGCCTGTCTCATCGCAGTTCCATATGTGGTCTGGGGCATATGAGTGCTGGTCATATGCAGCAGAAAGAGTGTTATATAACTTGGAAACAATTGCAAGGCATAGATTTAAAGCCCGGTCTCTGTCAAGGCCCTCTGCTGTACGTAACACAAGGTCTAGATGCCTCTTTTTAAACCCACTCCACCATGACTTACCAGGAAAACCATCTTTAAAGGGGTTTGGCCTCCCTTGACATATTTGAGCTACAGTGGATTTAAGTTGGATAAGCTCTAACCCATGTCCCAATAGGGCCATCTCCTTACACCACTCCACCCCCTCATCTTCCTCCTCTTCAGTCATGACTGTAACAGGCCCTCTGCGCTTTGTATTAGTCAACCCATTTATCCAATAATGTATGTTTGAGGCAGCAATACCATGTTTTTTTGCTGATGCACGGATTGAATATCCCTTAAACTCGATGTCATCAATTGCAGCAAGCATGTCTTCCTTCATCCAGCCTCTGATTGCACTGATTTTATTTGTTGAAATTTCACCTTGTATTGTGGTCGAAGGTGGTTCTGTGGTTGATGGTGGGCTGGGATGATCTGCAACCACAGGGTCCTTTTCAACTACATTACTAGGAGCAATGGGAGCATTGACATCATCATCTGATGAACTGCTCCGCAGTTGGGCCCCCCTTCTCCCTCGCCTCCTGTTCCTTATCCGATCTGCAACAGAAACTCTTGGCATGGCTACAACCTGCAATTTCCAACATCGTTAAAAAATTTGATAAGTATTACAGCACAACTGTATAGAGTAAACTATAATTATGTATGAATTCCAAAATTTATGCTAATAACATGAAATATTTCAGTTGTTTTTTGTGAATTAATTGGCATTGAATTATTACTTGTCAATTATGTATTACTTGTAATATCAACATCAGAAAGATATGTGATACCTACATGGCTGTTAGCGACATGGACTTGTCTAAAATCAGTAAGTGCATGTTTTAAAATGGACTTATATTTGGACATGGACTGTGTGTTAGAACTATTTTTATTGAAAGATTTTATTCAATATAAAGTCAATATCCAAATCTGCTTAATATCTTGAATAACATTATTGAAGAACAACGAAATATCTGTATGTTGTCTCCAGCAACTGATGAAGAGAGTGAATAGCAACTGATGAAGAGAGTGAATGTAACACTGTGCACACACTCTGTCTGGAATGTAACACTGAGCACACTCTGTCCTCTGTTTGTATGTCTGGAACACTGTCTGAAAAGGATTGTATGTTTGCAAAATGGAAACTCACTTTCTGAAAACTCACTTTCTGAAAACTGTATGTCTGCAAAATGAATGGAACACTGTCTGAAAACTCTGAATGTATGTCAGCAGTAGTTTAAGAGCAAAACAAATGCCTCAAATGCAATAACAGTTGAGGTTTTATATTTTTATGATTTAGAATTTCATTGGTAGGGAAGATTGGCATGGATTGCCATCTCCCAAATTTAATTGTGTGGTGTGGATTGATTTGTACATGATCCAATGGCTGAAAAGCTTTCATGGTTGATCCTTGTGCTTTCCTGAATTTAATTTCTGAATTGAAATGCTTTTCAGAATTTAATCCCTGTAATTCCAGGACTGTTGTGTTTAATTCTTGAAATGAAAGGTTAGGTGAACTATTTCCTGAATTGAATGGTGTCATTTAATGTCTTCAATAGGCTGAATGGTTAAACAAACATGTAGATATTGCTGACAGACATTTCACCTATTTTTGTGCAGGTGGTACTCAATCTTTGTGCAGGGGTTACCCAGTTTTTGTCCAGCTGTTATTCAACAATGAGATGTAGTCCCCCAATGCAAAATCAGTGGGGGACTGTTTGATGGGATAACTGTACTTTTGGATGGGTAGCATTGTAATGTTTTGTAGTGCATTTTGCCTTAAATGGTATTTCAGAACTGGAGGTACTTGAGACAGTGGGTCTTGTCAACTTGTGATGTTAGATTTGGTGTATGGCAGTTGTTGGTCTAGTAAAAAACTGGGCCCATTTTGGACATATTTATGTAACTTATATAACTTATTATCAAATATTTATGTGCATATTATCAAATATTTATGTGCATATTTTAGTGAGTTTGTAATTTATGTTTGGTGGATGTGTGGGACCAGTAGTATAACTAATACTGGTCCTTGCACAACAATAGAAGCCTCTCCCCTAATCGAATTTGTGGTCAATATTGTAAAACATGCGCGTTTAATCAATAGGGCGAAAATATGACTTAGTTTAATATGGTATCGTGATGCTCCCCTTGACTTAAAAGATAGAGGAACATTCAAAATTTGACTCTGAAGCGGGTGCCGAAATTTGATTGGAAGAGAGTAGTGGAAAATGGAGTTGTGTATTTGATGCAATAAAATAGTTTGGATGATATTTTTTTTTTTTTGGAATTTAGTAAAATTATTTTCAAAAAATTAGATAATTGAAGAATTTAAATTATTTTTTCCATATTGTAGAAATTGATTCAGCATTATCAAAAACTTTAAAATACTTAAATTTTTGAAATTTAATATTTTTAATCTAGATTTTCAAAACTTTCTGCCAAAATTTTTTATAATCTTACCAAAATTTCTAAATTATTTTATAAATTTTTAAAACTACCATGTAGACCATTAGAACCGTCAATAAACTGGTAGACAATTAGAACCGTCAATAAACTGGCTCAAGCCTTTCATTTCAAAAAAGTAAAACCTGGAACAGTAGTAAAAGTTGTAATGATTATGTTCACGAAACGTGTAGCGATAACAGCACGCATTTAAGTAGAATGTGACATTCAAAGCAAAAGAGACCCCGTGGTAGGGTACCCACAACACAAAAAAAGAAAAGAAAAAAGGATCTAATGTTGTGAACTATTTTAAAATTCTCTAGATGAGAAGGTCCCACTTTCCAAAACGTGATGTAGAAGAATTCATTGACTTTGAGAAGTAAATGCGTGATGACAGAGCTCCCGAGAAGCCATGAACGAACTAATGGCATCACTTACCCAACATTCTTCGCTGTCATATAAATTAAAACCATGCCAGGTAGGTACATGTTCGGCAATGGAGATTCAAAATCAGACAAGAACCTCCAACTTCTTATTGGTCACGAGGGTTTAGGCGGTTTTGCAGTCAGAGCAGGTTCTATCCGAAAAGTTAGTCTGACTAGAAATTCCTTCATAATTTTTTCCAAAAATTCTAAAAAAACATTAAGATTTCTAAATGCGACAAACAAATAAATATTATACCTTCGAAGTATATTCCGAAAGAAAAAAAAAATTGAAAAGAACCTATCATAAGAAATGACCGTTTTTAAAACATATGCTATTATGGTTTGATGATTTTCCCATAATATTTTAACTCGATTTAATTTTTGGTGCGTTTCAAAATATACATTATTTGAAGATAGAAAAACTTAAATAAGCAAATCATAAGAAATGACCACTTTTAAAATATATGCTATTATGTTTTAATGATTTTTCAATAATATTTTAGCTTGACCTCCATTTTTGGTGCTCTTTGTAACATTTGAAAGATGTTAAATAGATGTACATTTTTACATTACAAACATTCGATGACTTTATATGGATATTTATAACTTGAAATATATGATGCAAATAATTATTTAACAATAAAAAAATTATTTCAATTTTTTTCCATAATTGCTAATTTTCATTCACTTTAGATGGGCTTTCATGTAAAACCTTGATTTTATACATTTTTGGTATTTGTTTCTGCACATCTTTCTATTTTATATGAAAAAAAACATTTCAAACAATAAAATATACATTTGTAAAGATGATTTTTTGTTACGATTCTTAATTCTAAATTCATATTTAAAAATAGTGTTATTTCATAAAATATACGTTGTTGTGAATTTTGTGTTTGTTAAAGAGGAATTCTGGAATTTGTGTATGAGCACAAGAGAGAATGTATAGCCTTTAAGTGAAGTAGGTGTTCTTCGAATGATTTATGCAGTAACGATGGGTTTCAAAGCCTTGAACAAGATTTACAAATGAGAAAAAAAAGGCCTTAGGTACTAAATGGATTTTTTTAAGTTACATTCTCTGAAAACATCTTCGAATTACCACATAATAGTCCCTAAATAGATTTTAGGCTTTTTAGTGGGATTAAAGTGCAATTAAGATATTATCACTCCAATATTGGGTCTTTTGGAATTTACAATGGTTACGGGAGAGCCATTGGACCATACATGAAGATTATATTGCTTGTGAACAATAATGAGACCTTGACCTACTATAGAGGATGTCTAAAATGGATATCAAGACTGACATGATGATATGACAATTTTTATAAGGGTATAAAAACTTATGTGTATTATTAACTTCATCATGGTTAAGCGAGGAAAAGAATCTACTTGGGCTATAAATTGTGTTTCTATCGCCCTATCAAATGACCTGAAACCAACTTAAAATATCTCTAAAGGTAATATTTTGACACCATTTAGAATATTGTGGCCATTAGAAGGTTTTTATACCTTAGCGATATGTCTCGGGGCATTAATTTTTGTTTATGTATGGGACTTACACCATATAAGGGGATTTTATAGATCATGAGAAATAATAAAATATGTTATTAATGTTGTCTATGAACCATTATGAGGTTTTGGCACACCAAATACCTATCTTAAGGATTTAAATATTATCATAGGAATATTAATGAGGTTGTTTCTAGACAATTATTATTGAACTATTATTGGAATTAATGGCGAGGAAAGCCATGATGAGATTATGTCATGATGTAATTATATTATTGTAAATAAATTTCTTGGGAAGATTTAGGAAAGAGCAGTAGAGTGTAGAAGGCTTATTTTTAGCTTAGAAAAAAATTTGTGGTGGTCAAGTCCATATAATAGACATTCCCTAAAAGTCTCCTAAAAATCCATGAGGGGAAAATAAATTACAATACATTAAGATAATTGGAGAGAAAGATTGTGTTAATAACTTAGTTGGAGAAAGTACCAAGTGGGGTGGAATAAAGAAATGTGGGGGAGAAAATTGTGCTCTAAAGAAATTTTTTTTTTAATTTTAGAAAAACTATAAGAAAATGAACTAGACCAAAAGGTTGATAGGCGTTAAAATTCGAACGCTTTGAGAAATCCCTCGAGAGGATTTAGAAAGAAAAAAATATCTTAAAATCGATGGAGAACCAACAAAGGTAGTTTGTGGTTGGGTGGACTTGATCTAGTTCTTGATTATTTCCCACACAATAATTACAATTAGGTGAAATCCTGTTAAACTTGATTTACTAATTTGTTTTGGAAATTTTTATTGAGATGAAATTTTAGAACATAGTGAAATTTTCTTCCTATATGAATTATGTGTGTGTGTGTGTGTGTGTGTGTGTGTGTGTGTCACAATTTCCATATGCATAGTCCAATCATTATTCAAGGTAACAAATTCGAAAAAAAGGTTATTTGCTTAGAGTTTTATATAATATAATTGATGTGTAAGAGAGGGATCACGAGCATACAAAATATTATATTTAATTAGAGTAGGAAGAATTGGTGGAGAAATTTTTGAGGGATTATACCACAAGGATATTATGTGATTGTTTGTTAGTATAGACCATGTAATTATTTTCCAAAGAGTAGAATACATAGATTGCTAACGCTTGGGATCTACAAAAGTATACAAAACCACAGTTGTGTATTCTCTCTGCTCGTTTAAAGATAATATTAGGAAGAAAAATAATTAGATTTGATTTTGAAAGAAGTATATGCTATTGTTTTATGTTAATATTGATACAAGTTATATTGGTGTATGGTACAAGTATAAGCTATAATTATGGCATATGTAAAAGGAAGTCTAAATTCAAACAAAATGGGGTTAGATTTGGTAGAGAGAGTAGTAGATGTAGTAAACTAAAATCCAAGAGGAGAAATGTATTTCAGTAATAAGTTGGTGCGCGGTTTAAGGAAATATAAAATCTCTCTCAAAGAAAATGTTGAAGATAATGGATAAAATTAATTAGAGAGAGTCAGTTCACCAGAACATTAGATTAGGAGTTTGTTCCTACTTTCTAGGTATGGGTTCTAACTTCCATATTTGCATGTAACCTACCTATTGTTTGATTTGTAATGAGAATGAGAGTGACTTTTGGACATATCCCCTCCTAGTGTACTCTCTCATAGTAGATATAACTAGTGCAACTTCCATTAACTTAATCTACCATATTTTATCATGGTATAAGAGCTATAGGGTTGAATCAAAGCCAGAGTCCTTTTGATCCATGTGAATATCTAGGCAGTAGAAGAGAAGCCCCTTGATGACCTGAAGGTAGCCTGGGTGAGGTTGCGTGAAGTTTTTTTCCTTCATGGGAAAATTTGATCAACGCGTTCGTCTCCCTCACAAGTGTGCCGGTCAACGCGGATTTGTGATGGGGAAAGGCGTTGATCCTCAAAATCAGTGTGAAACAGATCAAAGAAACCACATATATCATTGATGACACTTACGATTTTTTTGACTAGCTGACCTCTGCATGATTATGGAGCGTCGACTGAAATGAGAACCTCAAAGCTTGTGATTGGAGGAGCCAGTCTGTTTGGATTGAAGGAGCCAGAGAGCTTGTTTTGAAGGAGCTAGAGAGCTTTTGTTTTGGAGTGTTGTTGATCCAGAGAGCTCATGTAGAAAAAGCCAAAGATATCGTTATGTGGAGCATCATGGAGTTGGAGAAATCATGATGCATATTGTCAATTGAAGCTAGAGAGCCTCTTCTTGTGGAGCCAGAGAGATCGTGCTCGCAAATCCAATAAGATTGTGTCATAAGAGTTGAAGAGGTCATGTCTGAGGAGCTCATGACCCCGTGGTGCAGTGTGAAGAGCAACCTGCTAGAGTGGTCCAATATTAGGGAGATCTATTTCTCAACATTGTTCTTTTCTGTGGATCTCGGGTAGATCTGTTTGTAGATCCGGTTTTCTGTCAATTGTCGGAGGTCATTTATTTTATTGTCAAGATGAATAATCTGATGGAGGTATACTTGAATGAGAGCAACAAGCTCGATGGTACCAATTATTCTAATTGGAAATTCAAGTTATAGACTATGCTACAAGGGCATAGTGCATGGGGGATCGCGAATGGAGATGAGGTGAAACCTAAAATTGCAGCAGGTGTAACAATTACGTCAGTACATGAGTGGGATAAGAGGGTGAACAAGGTGAGAATGATGTTGAATATGGAAGTCAAATATTGCATCATCCCTCACATCAGAGACTATAAATCTCCGAATGAAATTTGGACAACTCTCAGAGACCTGCACTAAATAAAAAATACAAATATCCTATTTTTCCTAAAAAGAAATATTCTCTCCATCAACATGGAGGAGAATGAGACAGTAGTAGCATTAATCTCATGCATCAAGGACCTTAAAAACAAGCTTTGCGACATAGGCAAGGTTGTAAGTAATACTGATTTGGTAAAAATTACTATGAATGGTATGACTGACGACTACCAGATGTTTATAACATGCTTGAATGTGAGATAGAAAGCCCCTGGATTCGAACAATTGACATGGATTGTCATGTAATAGGAGGAAAGGCAGATGGAATTTAAACCCCATAGTTTAGATCCATCTCTAATGGCGAAAAAGAAGTGCTTCAGAGGTACTAATGAAGAATAGAGAAGTGGAGGTACAACACAAAAAAGGCTGAATCCATCTCAAGTTATGTTTCCAAATAGGAATGATCCACCATTAAAATGTTTCTATTCTGTAAAAATTGCCCACATGGCTAAACACTCTCAAAATAAGAAATTTGATGAAGGTGAGTAGAGATACAAGAGACATGCAGGTCACTTTGCAGATGATGACTATAACCAGGATCTCAGATTGTTTATGACTGAATCTGATGAGAATAAAGAGTAAGGGACATGGTATGTGGATTCAGGTGCATCCACCCACATGACAGTAACAAACAATGGATTGAAGACTTCAAAGAAACCAACACAAGAGAAAAAATCCACCTTGGAAATGACAGGGGGTACCCAATCAAAGGACATGGTAATGATCTTATAATTCTGCCCACTGGAAATATTAGGCACATTCAAAATGTGATGTATGTACATGTAATTAATAAGATCTGATTTTTGTTTCAATGATAAGAGATGAGAACCTTAAGGTAGAATTTTATAAATCATATTTTGTTGTTAAATATTTTCTAGATATATGAAGACCATTGCAACAAGGATTCGTGTGGGCAGTATCTACAAGATGAATGTGAGAAGTGAGCCACATCAAGCGTTGGCATCATCAGGCATGACAGTAGAATATTTATGGCATGAGAGATCTGGCCATATTAATTTCAATGATTTTTTGTTACTTCAAAAGAGAGGTATGGTAACTGGTCTTCCTGATTTAAAGCATAGTCATGTTGATTGTGAAGCATGTGCTCTTGGGAAGATGAAAAGAGATGAGTTTCCTATTAATGTTAATAGAAAACAGAGAGATATACTAGAGTTCGCCCACTAATTTATGTGGATCAATGCAGTAAATATCATTGGGATGTGCTTACTATTTCCTATTATTTGTTGATGACTGTATTAGATTTATGTGGGTCTATTTTCTCAGAAAAAGGACTCATAATTTTGAATATTTCATGTAGTTCAGACCCATGATTAAGAAGAAGACATGTAAATATCTCAAGATTCTCTGCTCAGATCAAGGGGGAGAGTACATGAAGGCTAACTTCAACAAATATTGCGAATACCATGGAATAATGCAGTAGTTTACAATACCCCACACTCCTCAGTAGAATAGGGTTACAGAGAGGATAAACAAAACCCTCGTGGATTGTTCTCGCAGTATTTGAAAAACAAGAGTTCTACAAAGAGTCTTGAATTTAAAACTCCTTTTGAAGCTTTATTAGTATTTAAGCCTCCAGTTAAGAATTTAATAATTTTTGGATCCAAAGCCTTTGCCTATGTACCAAAGTAGGATAGAAAAAATTTGGATTCAAAGGCCATCAAAAGTGCCTTTGTTGGGTATTGTACAAAATTTAAAGCTTACAAATTATTTGATCCCTCTACTCGTAAATTTTTTGTGAGTAGAGATGTAGTGTTTCATGAACAACTACATGATGGAAAAAATGTAGATAACAATGATGAATGGGATATTACTTTGTTGGTGGAAGAAGGGAATGATGAAACAAGAGAAAGCCATGAACAACAACAGGAGAAACAATAGAAAAATGAAGAAGAAAAAAGTTCAGATACAACTATAGAACCAAGTCCATCTAGTGATAATCGGAATAGGTTCGTTTCCACTTTGACACCCAGGAGATCAAGTAGGTAAACACAACTTCCAACTAGACATCGAGAGAATTATTTTATAACTAGCATGTTAAATGTTGTTGAACCCTCTAGTTATAAAGAATTGAGTCAATATAATGAATGGGGGGAAGTTATAGAAGAGGATCATGAATCAATTCGTAAAAAAAAAAACTTGGGAGTTAGTTGAATTACCTGAGGGAAAACAGACCATAGGTTACAAATGGCTATACAAGCCCAAATTTAAAGCAGATGGGATCATAGATAAGTATAAATCTAGGCTAGTTGCAAAGGGCTATAAACAAAAAGAAGGTATAGGCTATGAGAAAACCTTTGCCCTTGTAGCTAAACTTAATACATTCATAATGTTAATTGCCTTAGCTACTAAAAATCACTAGATAATGCACCAGCTAGATGTTAAATATGCTTTCTTAAGTAGGGAGTTGAAAGAGGAATTTTTTTTAGAGCAACCTGTAGGATTTTTCAAATAGTTAAAAAAAAAACTTAGTCCATAGATTAAAGAAAGCTTTCTAGGCAATAAAATAGGCTCCAAGGTCATGGTACGATAAAATTGATTCATTTTTCCTACAACATAACTATTATAGAATAAAAAATGACCCCAATATCTATATTGTGTTTTATGAAAAGGGGAAAATTATTTTCATTTATTTATTTGTAGATGATCTCATCATTATAGGAAATGTAGATAAATTCATTGAGTAAATCAAGGTGCAGATGTCACAAATGTTTGAGATGAAAGATCTTGGTGAGCTTCGCTACTGTTTGGGTCTAGATATCTGGATATAATTTTCTAGCACAGAGTAAGTATGTTAGGATTCTTCTGAAAAAGTTTAAGATGGATCCTTGTAAGGCTACAACAGTGCCACTAAAAAAGAATACAAATCTTTATAGTGATGATGATTAAAAGGAAGGAGATGTAAGATTGTTCAACCAGATGGTTGGGAGCTTAATCTACTTGACCACTACTAGACCAAATTTTTCTTATGTAGTCAATGCATTGAGCCAATTCATGTCCAAGCCACTTGAGATCCATTGGATTGTAGCAAAAGGTGTCTTAAGGTATCTACAAGGAACCTTAGACTATGGAATTTTGTATACTGATTCTTGTGATGCTAAATTGATATATTTTTCAAACTTCAATTGGGCTGGAAACATAGATGACAGGAGATCCATAACTGGCTATGCAGTTATCATTGTATTTGGGGTTATTGCATGGAATAGTAAAAAGAAGAACACAGTTTCCTTGTCTTTACCGGAAGAAAAGTACCAAGTGATGTGTGCAGTGACTTGTGAGGCAGTTTGGTTGAGGCGACTTCTCCAAGATGCAGGAGAAAAACAGAAAGTTGCAAAAGTTATCACATTTGCAAAAGTTATCAAATGTGATAACCAGAGCTCCGTCAAACTTGCAAAAAATTCGGTGTTTCATAAAAACACTAAGTACATTGATACACAGTTCCATTTCATCAGGGAGAAACTTCAGTCAAGAGAAATTCATATCGAATATTGTAATACTTGTGATAATGTTGTCGATACTTTTACTAATCCTCTTGGTAGAATTAAATTTGAAATGTTTAGTGAAATGTTAGGAATATTTTTGAACCCTTTCTCTATTAAGGGGTAGCGTTGAAGTTAATTGAGAAACTAAATTAGAGAGAGTTATTTCACCATAACCTTAGATTAGGAGTTTGTTCCTACTTGAATCTACGTATTGGTTATAACTTCCCTATTTGCATGTAACCTATATATCATTTGATATGTAAAGAGAATGAGAGTGACTTGCAAACACAGTCCCTCCTGGTGTAGTATCTCAGAGTAGAGCTAACCAATACAACTTTCATTAATTTAATCTGCCATTTTTTATCATAAAATATTATAACTGAGATTTTTCTAAGCTTACAACCATACCTATTGTATGTAGGATACAAAATAATTAAATTAGCTTACAAATTTTTGCATTAATTTGGATACATGATTAAGTTATATGCAAGTGTAAACCATGTTAAATTCCAGAATTTAAAGGAGATAATTCTAAACAAACTTCAAATACACTACTCTATGTTGAATAAGGAAACCTTTTCAAGAAACTATACTAACTGATTAAGGATATTAGTGGTTACCTCACAAATTTTTCCAAGATTAATATTTAACAAGAATCCTACGCAAAAGATATATATAAAATATGAGAAGTTTAGAATGATACACAATTGGAGAAATAAAGGTATAACACATGTTTCTTTCCATTCTAGGGAATGAGTTAAGGATACAATGTTAAATTAAAATATAGGAATGCTATTACAATCTCAAAAATCATGCCTTAACTAATAGCAACTCATTACAATGGTGAATTTTCCTATGTGACCAAATCTATTTTTGGGGACACAAAAAATAACATACTTCCTCAAAGAAGAATTTTTATGGAAAGATACTACATCATTACTATGAATGATAGAAATGCATTTGCAGGAAAATCCACATCTATATTCCTGAAGTCGGATCATTCCCCCCTGTTAACAACTCCAAAGCTTCGAAACTATCAAGTATAGCACAAAAGCTACCACTATTAATATAAAAAAAAGTTCCAAGAGAACATATGAAGTTCTAGAGAAGAACTATTGTTGAAGTTCCGAACATAATAATAATCTCTAGAGTAATATTATCAGAAAACGATTGAGAGGAAAATTAAATGTATTATATAATGGTGAAGGTTGATGAACTTAGATTTCCTCTGAAATTTCCACCCATGTTACAAAACAAGTTATATAGTATAATTGGAGTTACAAGAACATTATTCTATTACACTGTTAAAGAGAGAAAATACACGAAATAGTATTAAAATCAAAATTTGCTGCTACAAAGAGCTATGGATCTAAGAGTGCTAGCTCTTGATAATAAACCCTATAGAAACAAACAAAATACATTATGAAGCTCATGATTTCCTAGTGCACTTAGGGTGTCAACCAACGAACAAGTAGTGTCATGACGACCAAATTTTCGTGTTGGACACTAAATTAGAGGTTGAAAAAGTCTAGAAGTATAGAGTGTAAAACACAATTTTTTTTCCCACATACCTCTAAAATAAAATACATACGGAAATAGGTAAGCCAAAAGTAAAAATTGAAATGGATCATGGAAGGAAGGTGAGCAAGGTATTTGGAGGAAGGATACCTGGAAACGAGTGTCTTCAACATTTTTTCCTCCCCAAAACAAAATCTTTGGAAATTTTATCTTGCATAAAATTATATGGATATGTTATAGACACCATAAAAATATGTATACAATGCAAATGATAATATTTTTATAGCTAGAGCCTAACTATACAAGTCAACAAAAAATGTAGACATTGAAACCCTCTTATGAACACCTTGTTTTGCTGGGCTATTGTTGAAGAGAAAGGTAAGAAAGAATATATATATATATATATATATATATATATATATATATATAGATCTTACGAGATACTATTATAAAACCTTGTCTTTATGGTACCAAGAAGAATTTCCAATGTGCAGGGAAAGCGTGAACAGGGAGGTAAATTAGTATCTCCACGAAGAATCAATAACTCATCAAAACGACCCAAGTACCTTGTCAGAATGAAGCATACATGTAAAGAACCTTAATGAGAATTTCCTAGTCTGGTAGATGGATAGCTCATCGGTTCTAGAATATTAGATCAAGGAACCTTGGGTATGATATAAAAAACTTAAACACATGTTATTCCTATAACCATATACAGGAGCCAGAATGAGAGCCAGACTATTATATTTCACTATAAACCTTAACTAGAAGGGCAAAGAAATGCGGAGGAAAATAAATAAGTAGAGGGCATATTTTGAAGGTGATTTACCTTACAAATAAGTTATATTGATGTAAAGCAGTGATATAGTCAACGTGAATCTGAAAATGATAAGGAAAATAAAGGTGATAGCAATCCAGAAGTCCAACACAAAAAATCGTAGATAGAGGCACCAATGTTTACAAATTATGGAAAATAAAACAACCAAAGATGAGGGACATCCTCATAGAAGCATTTAGAGAAAAATAAGAAGCAGAAAAAAATACTTGAATGGGAGGGATAGCCATAGAGAAAAAAAGAGGGGTGTTACCTAGAGGCATGCAGAAATTTTGAGTGTAAGGAAAATAAATTATAACTTTTCTAATTTTCAAGATTTATTTTCTAATTGAAATGAGGATTATGTTTTAGTTACTTCATCTCCATGCAAATATTTTGTATTCAAATCAAGATAGGAATGTACACCTTACATGGATGCACAAAATTCAGAAGCTTATCCTTTTAAATATCATGACAAATATTCTGATTAGCTGAAGGATTCACATCTATCAGATTCTCTTAAGAATGACAAACTCCTTATCATTCTTGTGAATATTTTTACGCTAATAATTTTCCTTTTGGCACAAGACATCATCTTGAGTTTTAGTGAATGCTTGATTTATTTGGTGAATCAAATCCCTCTTCTTGATATATTAATTCCCCAAGTTGATACAAAGGTTGGTTCTAATTCAACACATTTTGAATCACTATATCCTGATTGTTTTTTGGTATTTTATATACCATAATTCACATTTAATTATTCTAATCGGATAGAAGGTAATGGATAGAAGGCATCTTACTGAAATCTCTGATGAATCTTCTCTAATAGCCAACTAACCCTAAGAAACTCCTGACATCTCTATGCTTTTCAGGAGTAGGTACCCTTTTGATAATAGTAATTTTTCTAGGGTCCACCTATATTCCTGCTTGGGAGATTGAGTGTCCCAATTCAAATCCTTCTATTTTCAGGAACTCAAACTTTTCTAGGCTCAGGGAGAGATGCATCTCAATGCAACTTCTCAACACTTTTCCCAAATTGGAGAGAGCTTCCTCGAAGTCATCCCCATAGGGTGTGAAATCATCCATCTACATTTCAACTAAGTCATGGACTAGCTCAGAGAAAATTCTCAAGATAGCTCTTTAGAAGGTAGCCGGGGCATTATACAAACTAAAGGGTAGGACTCTATAAGTGAAGGTACCCCAAGGGAAGGTGAAATTAGTCTTATCTTGGTCTTCATCTCTGATTTGGATATGGTTATACCCACTGAACCCATCTAAGAAGGAAAATAGATTCCTTCCTGCAAGGCCATCCACGAATTGGTCTATAAAGGGAAAGGGGAAATGGTCCTTCTTGGTGTCTTTTTTAAGCTATCTATAATCAACATAGATTCACGATTTTCCATTCTTCTTTGGGACTAGGACAAGAGGAGATACCCAATCACTATCATATATAGGATAAATGAAACCTGCATCCAACAGTTTTTGTAGTTCTTCCTTGACTATGTCCTTTAGATCTAGGTTCATCCTTCTTTGGGGTTGTCACACGGGCTTGCATCCTTCCCGAATGTAAATACGATGTCTGCATAATGAAGCATGTACCCCTTGCATGTCCTTGTAATCCAAAGAAAATACATCTAGGTTTTCTTCTGAAAGTTGGCATAGCTGCTTTTATTCTTCATATGAGAGGTTTGGGTTGTTTTTCAGAGACTTAGATGGGCCAAACTCAACAGCTTTGGTGGTTTTAGAGGTTGAATCGACTGAGTGCAATTCCATCCAAGGTTGGCTTTCAAATTATTTGACTAGGTTTTCAAGCAGACTATTAGTGGGGGATCAGGGTTTTGAATGGCATGGTCGATGAGTTCACCTTCATCAATTTCCCCCATTTTAAGAAAAATAGCCATGATAGTAGTGTTATATACCTCATCTTCTTCATCCTCCAACCATATAGCTAGATCATGATCAATCAAAGGCTGGACTAGAGGATACAATACTAGTTGTTTAGACAAGGGCCCATTTTTAATAGTCATGTTTTTAGCCTGATAGTTGATATAAGCATTTGCAGTGGCTAACTAAGCTCTCCCTAAGATGTTAGGATATCCATTGAACTTGGTTTTTGGCTACAGAACCAAGAAATCTATAGGATACTCCCAATAGTTAATTGAAACCATAACATCCTCAACAATTCCTTCCGGTGTTACTCTGGACCGATCTGCAAGTTGCAAAACTATTGTGGTTTTCCTCAATGTCCCTTCGAGGTTAAGTTTCAACATAGTTTCCTTAGTAATAACATTTATGGCAGCCCCGAGATTAATCAGAGTATTGGATACTTTGACACCATCTATGTGTACATATACAATTGTACTGCAAGGGTCTATGTACTTTGGAAAGAACACCCTTCCCAACATTGAGGTGGGCAGATGTCCTACGACATTGATGGTGGAGGTATATTTCTTCTTTATCCCATATTCTTGAAGAAATTTTCCTTGATAAGCCTATTATAAATAGGGGCATACTTATTGGCTTGCAAAAGCAGTATCTTTACACACAAAATTTTCAATTCTCCCAAAATTTTAGTCTCCTCTGGGGTGTGTTGACTGGAATGGATCAAGCGCTCGAGAAAATGAGGTTGTTGGATATGAATGTTACTTTCTTCCTTTTCTTGCTCAATCTATATAGGTGGAGATGGAGGGTGGATGTCTGGGAGTACTCTTCCCAGCCTGAGATTAATCTCCTGTATCTCCATAGCATAAGATAGATAGGATGTCTCTCCACTATAAACTTGTTGTGCCTGTATTTTGTTCGAGTTCGGATTGGGCTATGTAGGAATCTGGGGAAACCTGGGTGAAGCAGCATGAGTAAGCTGAGGTTGAGGTTTGGTTGGAGGCATTAGAGCAAGTGATTGATTATGTTGAGGCATCCACCCTTGTGATGGATTGTTCCACTAATGTTGTCTTGGAACATACTACTAAAATGGCCAGTTCACAGGCTGAGGATGACATGGAGGGTTGTAAGGCCAGGTAGGAGGTGTAAGCCAGGATGGAGGAGTGGTGGTGTACCAAGGTTGCATGGATGCATTTTTATTACTGTGATAGTAAGAGTAAGGTGCACCTTGCATACACTGCTGATATGACCTAGGGCCTTGAGGCCTTCTCCAGTTTATGAAATAGAGTTTCTCTGGTCCTATTTCCCACCTTGATATACAACTTTGAGTCCAGGTAAGGAGGGACACTTGTCTGTGGCATGATTCTCCTCATAGACTAAGAAAACCTCTATGACATTTAGTGAACATTCGTTTCTAAGCTGTTTTCTGGTACATCTAGCGAAAAATATAGACAAGGCTATTGCTAATTCCTCTTGCTTCCTTTTGACCTGCATTATGTCCATTTTCAAAGAAAAGGTGTGCATCATGTCACTCTTGAAGTCCTCCAGCATATTTCCAATCTCATGTTTGATGGAAGTGGAAGAGGAAGGGTATTGGTTGTACTTTGGCATACTCTACCTTTCTTCCTAGCTGGCCTAGAATGGTTCCTGAAGACAGATTTGATTGTTTCATGAGGAAATTGGTAGATATCTCCTGATGATAACATATTAAGGGTTTCTATCACCTCCTCCCTCATCCCTCAGAGAAGTACTTGTTTAAGAGATCCAAGATCAAGAGTACATTTGGCTCTCTTATAGTTTAATTAAAGCCTCTCTTCATAGTCTTATAGGGATTCATGGAGCCCTAGAGTCATCCTGAATATCTCATCCTTAGTTTCCTTGGACCTACATTAGTCCATATACATGTTGTTGAAGGCTTCTTGCATCTGTGCCCAGGTAGTGCTGTTGTTCCCAGGTAAACCCGTGAAATAGCACAAGGCTACAACCTTAAGGGTATATGCGAATAGCTTCAACTTCTGATCATCTGAGGCATAGTCATAGGTCCTACAGACAACATAAAATTTAAACATGAATGTCTCAGGATCTTCCGAGGTAAGTGCATGAAAGTGTGGAAGGGATGAGGGGCTAATTTTTTTCATTTTAGTTTCCCCATCTTTCTCTGTAATGGGAAAGGCTCCCTGGGCGTCCGTGTCAGCCATGGTTGGGATAGGTGAAGCAGGTTCTTGAGGTGAAACAAGATCTTTTTCTTCTCCAATAGGTTCCTCAAAATTCTCAGAAGTCTCACCTATGGTGTGTTCAACATCAAAACCACTGAAGAAGAGTGAAAGGTGACTATGTGGTCATGTGGGGGATTTAGGTAAAAAATTTCCTTGTGTATCCCTAGTCCTACGAGGCATGAAAATCTGATTTTTTTTTCCTTTTTCAATATTTTTTAAACAACATGTAAAAATAAAGCATAAAATAATGCTAAAACAAAATCAAAGCATCTACTAGACACTTTCCTGGCAACAATTCCAAAAAGTGGTGAGCCCTGGTAGTGGACCAAGAATGTTGCAACTCCCAGAGGCTGCCCTATATTACTTTATCAACCTAGGTTTCGTACAATATTAGAGGTGAAAATTTAAATACACAATAGATGTGTTCTACTCATGTCATCCTCTTCTGATATTTACAAAAGTGTTCTACTTCTAGGGTTTCTGGATGAAGTCTATCACACTTCTGAGTTTAGACCTAGGGCTAAAAATAATCCAAATTCATGGTGCTATTAGAAAGTACAGAACTACACTACAGCAAGTAGGTACATGTAACTACTCTGCTATGAAATAAATCTACACATTAAACTATGATAAGAAATGAAAGAAACCTAGGCATCTTTCATGAAGTAAATTGTTGAATTGAAATTGCATAAATGAAACTAATCTAATCACAGTTGGCTTGGCCAAATGGCTTGACACACTGCAATCACACTATTCTCTATCTATCATGCTTTTATTCATGCAACTAATTATGACCTAGCTATGCCTGTAAATGTGTTGTTTTGCAGCTAGGAGAAGAAATCGCTAAGGTGGCTTATGCAAGGCTTGAACACATCGGTGCAAGGCTGAAGGTGTATGGGTCAGTTTTGCAGGTCTAGAGGATGTGGATGGTGGTTTCTAGGCTTAAGGAGGGGCCCACTGGTGCTACTTGAATTTTTGCTACATGTTTCTTGTAGTGCTATAAGAAAGTCCTGAATTGCTATAGGGAACCGTTCGAGGGCAATCTGAGGCCAAAAATACATGTGAAAAGGGTAGGGAAGGTGGAGTGAAGGTGGATTTATATGAGTGGAAGGTGGCCCAGCCCTTGGCCAAGCTCATAACCTCTTGGGAATCCTATCTTGCACCCATAGAGTTAGCTCATGGTGTAGAGATGAAAAATCTGAAAACAGGGCTGATGGCAATTTTGATGAAAATAAGGCTAATGAAGGGTGAGAGATGAAGCTGAAGATGCTAGTGAAGTTCTCCTTGGCTGTGCTACCTGAACCTGCAAGCAAGCTACCTATTCATGAAAAAAATATGGACAAATTGATGATAAAGACAATGGATAAGATGACTTGAATTTGGAAAGAAAATAAACTTTAACATCCAAATAGAGATATAACACAACATTCTAAACATATCCATCTAACCACATCAACCAAACTTTCCGATTTCAAGAAATCATAGATTAAAAACCAATTTTGGTTTGTGGGGAACGTCTACCCTCCTCAAGATCCAATGAAAAAAATGAGAGGGGGAGGATTGACTCACAAATTTTTGAGTTTATAACCTATTCTACCAACATGCAGCAATCTAAATCTATAGCAAAAGAGAAATGAAAACAAACTTAAAAAAGTGAATAAAAATACAAGAAAACTAGCTAAATACTCATAAGAAAAACTAGCTAAAATGACATGAAAGTAAAGAATGAATACACAAGAGATACTAAGGCACATGGATCAGGACCTAACCTACAAGCCTATATCTTTGAAACTAGATCAGTGAAGCACAATATGAATACTCATTTTATTGCAAAGGATACTCTCATTACATCAACATGAAAGTCTCAAAAAATTATTAAAAGAAAAAAGAGCCTAATTTATTTATCCAAAGTTCGAATCCTAATGAGCTACTTCTCAGCCCTATTTAACCTAAAGGGTAGCTATGAACAACTTCTTAAAAGGTAGGTTATGACACCACTTTACTGCAACTGAAGTGTGGCTTTGGTGTAGTTGATCTTGAGTTTGGTTGGTTGCCATTGATTTTGATCTGTTGGAGAGAATCTCGAGGATCCCTTGGCTGCCTTTGGGAGTTAAGAAGGGTGGAAAATCCCCGTAGAATCTCTCCTTGTTGTCTACTGTGAGTCTTAATAACAAAATCTTCCCCAAAAATGCAAGATATTCATGATTTTCTTTAATTTAGCTCATGTTAGGTACTCGAAATATGATAAGCCTCAATCACCATCTACACTAGCATCATAAGACCATAATATAATTAAAATACAAGAAAAAAAGACTTAATAAGGAAAAAGGGTGACCATTAACCCCTCAGAATGTCCCTAATGATGAAGCTCACCAACAAGAAGGATCACTACCCTCTCCCTTGAAATTCTATGACATCAATTAGGTATTTCATCCGTTTTCTTTACAATTACAAGTAATTACGTGAAATAACCCTAACTTGAACCACTCATGTCACCATGCTTATAACCAACATAAAACCATGTAAATAACAATGAGATAACAACCATTAAAGCCACACATTAACAAGTACAAAAGAAAAGAACTTAGCTTTTATTAAACAAAGGAAAGAGCCAACCAGGTCGAGACTTCCACACACCACTAGGCCATAGACATGGCTGAACCAAATCTTTCTTCAACCATCCACTCCAGTTCCATATTCCAAGAATGGATGTGGGGTCTCATGAATAAACCAATCCAAAAATAACTAAGGGAATCCAGAGGTTAAACCACCTCCACCATATTAAGATCACACTTAAACTGGTGCTAAGATCATGAAGCTGAACCGAGCTTGGAATGCCTTTAGACTCAATCATTATCCTTGAGGAATTTTCCATCTCCTTGTATCTCAAGATTTACCATAGTTCACACCAGATCACTATGCCTTAAATCGTGACACCACCCTTAGGTTTTACCGCATATCCCGCCAAAACCGCTCAAGGAATTGCTATAACTTTGGGAATTTGCTGAGACCACCTCTTCCCCAGATTCCTAAAACCATTTGGTAATTCGAAAGCTCAAAATAGAGCCCAATTCCATAACACCATGACTATCTAGAAAAATATAAGGAAGGGTTGAAAAACATTGTGAAAACATGGAAAACCATGCCACTGACAACAACATAACCAAATACCAACATGCATAAGCCATTCATGTCCAAACAAGCTAGTAAATCACACATACAATATGTTGCGTGCAAGTATAATTGTTGAAGTTGTTTGATCCTCCTCTTCCTTGCTTGATCTTTTCTTTCTGTCCCTTTCCTTGTCCTTCCTTTTCTTTTTTTACCCTTTCTAGGTCCAATGATGAAATGCTCCACTAAAACTCTAAGTGTATAGGAGTGTGTGAGAGAGAGAATAGAGATAGAGCTCCAAAACTAAACTGACAAAATTTTTGAGCAAAAACATTCCAACTGGTCCTCAAAATCCGTTTTAACAATAAGGCTTATATTTTCTTCATTTTCATTTATTTTCATTCATTTTTCTCCTCACATGCAACCTATGACCTTTCACCTTCCTTTTCTCCTATTTCCATTAGTTTCATAAATATAATGCCAATAAATGCCACTTTTCCTTTCCAAGGCCTTTTCCATTGTCTTGTGAAATTTTGTTTAGCCATAATAACTGAAATGAACACCCTCACTAGGACGTGTTGCCCAACATTCAACTTGGAATAAATGTCCCATCAACCATGG
Source organism: Pinus albicaulis (assembly GCA_034641835.2). Taxonomy (NCBI): domain Eukaryota; kingdom Viridiplantae; phylum Streptophyta; class Pinopsida; order Pinales; family Pinaceae; genus Pinus; species Pinus albicaulis. The sequence goes on from CM076574.1 coordinate 1,135,126,721, forward strand.
TTATTATTTTTCCTCTATTAACTTTTATTACATGAAATTTTCAGCAGGGCTATTACATATATAACAAAATAGGTTTAGTATGGACAAATAAAAACGAACAAAAATATATATCAAATATGTTTAGTATGGACAAATTAAAACCAACAAAAATACCTATTTAAGTAGGAACAAAATAACAGGATGATAGATTAATAGTTGGTTCAAAATTGTATAAGGGACTTCTAGGCACTTGCCTACAATAATAATTGATGCTATGTGTGTACTTAATTACTTTCCCAAATATGGAGTCTCCTAAGGACTCACTAAAATGTTTGAAAAATAAATTTGACATATAACACATGTACAAATCACTATGGATTGTGATACACAAGTTTTCAAGACAACAGACCTAGACGATACATAAGTAGTGGCTTTTATAGTAGTATTGGTGATAGGAAAATCACTTTAGGATATGTTTTTCATTTGGTTATAAGCTTGGTTTCATGGGCCTATAAAAAAATATCAGTGTGTCAATATCTTCCATGGACCAAAAATGTGTAGCATCTCATCTCATGGGCCTCTAAAAAAATCCCATTGTGTCAATATATTTTAGGGACCCAAAATATGTAGCAACTAGTAGAGCATCATGAAATTGAGTATGTCTATGGTGACTCTTGAAAGGTCTTGCACATGTATTCACTAGAAGAGAAAGCACATTGACACTTACTAACATATCATTTTCAGCCTTGCCAACAATAGTAACATTTCACTTCAATTATGTGGATCTAGAGACCAACTAATAGATATCTTCACCAAACCATTTGGAATAATTTTTTTTTAATTTCAAACACAAAACTTAAACAATGTTAATAATAAACAATGTAACAACTAAAATAAAGGAAGATTGTTAAAATGTAATGTAATCTAACATAGTGACCTAATATGCATAGATTAAATAGTTAGGTTATAGTTGACTTATGAAATGTTGCTAGTTAATTAGCTAATTGATATTTCCATTCATTTCATGAAGAGAAAGGCTAGTCATGGCCATGAATTTTATACATGACTTTTAATACCTTTGCACCTCTAATTTAATAATTCTTGGCTTAAAGTCAATAAAAGTCTATTTCAGGTATGGTAGATAAGTTCATAATTTTTTTCCCATAAATTATTCTTTAATATTTTTTTTAATTTATTCATTTTGAAATCATTTATGTTTATAAATATGGACTTCAAAAGTCCATTCATGTCGTCCCTTTCATATTATTAAGCATATAATATCTAACTCATAGCAAGTAACCATCTAATCTTTGATCTAATTAGGATGGTTTAGCAATGAAATTATAAATTTAAATTATTATTAATTTTTTTTCTTAAGTAGATTGAGTGTAGTCCAGGAGACCATCCTTGTTGAATAGAAAAATGAATAGTTCAGTTGCTTAATTTAATCAGGCTGAATAAAGTTTTTATAATTCACCGCAGAGTTTCTTATCGTCGACGGCTAACTAACACCTTGAACCCCTTATAAATGTAATTTGAAAGTAAAACCCTGTAAAGGCTCAATCCCGCAAAAACGAACTCATTCCATTTTCCTGAATACCTAAGAAAAAATAAAAAATATCTAACCATAGGAGGAATTGTGTGCAAAAGTCTTCGCATCAATTTTATTAAGCTTATAATAACAAACTCATAACAGCTTTACACTATGTTCCAATAAGGATTGCTCAGAAATCAAAAGAGAAATCTAGAGTCTAAATTATGGGGTATCTAACACAATTTCCATACACCGTCCGTTGAGTAAACAATGCGTTCAGTGGAGTTTAGTTTGGTCTCCTTATATCGAGTAGTTCACACCACGAAGGCTAAGAGAAAACATACAAAATTAATGGAATACGTGGTCAATATTGAATGCGCATTTAACCACAAAAGAGAGGGAGAAAAAATATTAATCGAATTTGTGGTCAATATTGTAAAACATGCGCATTTAATCAATAGGGAGAAAATATGACTTAGTTTAATATGGTATCGTGATGCCCCGCTTGACTTAAAAGATAGAGGAACATTCAAAATTTGACTCCGAAGCGGTGCCCAAATTTGATTGGAAGAGAGGAGTGGAAAATGGAGTTGTGTATTTGAGAGAGGAGTGGAAAATGGAGTTGTGTATTTGATGTAATAAAATAGTTTGGATGATATATATATTTTTTTGGAATTTGCTAAAATTATTTTTAAAAAATTAGATAATTGGAAAATTTAAATTATTTTCTTTTGTAGTGTGGAAATTGATTCAGCATCATCAAAAATTTTAAAATACTTAAAATTTTGAAATTTAATGTTTTTAATCTAAATTTTCAAGACTTTCTGCCAAAAAATTTTATAATCTTACCAAAATTTCTGAGTTATTTTATAAATTTTAAAACTACCCTGTTAACCATTAAAACCGTCAATAAACTGGTAGACAATTAGAACTGTCAATAAACTGGCTCAAGCCTTTCATTTCAAAAAAGTAAAACCTGGAACAGTTCAGAGACTACCAGTAAAAGTTGTAATGATTATGTTCACGAAACGTGTAGCGGTAACAGCACGCATTTAAGCAAAATGTGACATTCAAAGCAAAAGAGACCCCGTGGTAGGGTACCCACAACACTAAAAGATTATTTTAAAATTCTCTAGATGAGAAGGTCCTACTTTCCAAAACTGACGTAGCGAGATTCATTGACTTGGAGAAGTAAATGCGTGATGACAGAGCTCCCGAGCGGCCATGAACGAACTAATGGCATCACTTACCCAACATTCTTCGCTGTCATATAAATTAAAACCATCCCAGGTAGGTACATGTTCCGCAATGGAGATTCAAAATCAGACAAGAACGTCCAACTTCTGATTGGTCACGAGGGTTTAGGCGGTTTTGCAGTCAGAGGAGGTTCAATCCGAAAAGTTAGTCTGATTAGAAATTCCTTCATAATTTTTTCTAAAAATTCTAAAAAAACATTAAGATTTCTAAATGCGACAAACAAATATATATCCAAATAAATATTATACCTTAGAAGTATATTATGAAAAAAAAAAAAAAAACTTGAAAAAACCTATCATAAGAAATGACCATTTTTAAAACATATGCTATTATGGTTTGAGGATTTTTCCATAATATTTTAACTCGATTTAATTTTTGGTGCGTTTCAAAATATACATTATTTGAAGATAGAAAAACTCAAATAAGCAAATCATAAGAAATGACCACTTTTAAAATATATGTTATTATGTTTTAATGATTTTTCCATAATATTTTAGCTCTATCTTCATTTTTGGTGCTCTTTGTAACATTTGAAAGGTGTTAAATAGATGTAAATTTTTACATTACAAATATTCGATGATTTTATATGGATATTTATAATTTTGTAATATATGATGCAAATAATTATTTAACAATAAAAAATTTCCTTATTTTTTCCATAATAGCTAATTTTTATTCACTTTAGATGCTCTTCCATGTACAACCTTGAATTTATACATTTTTGGTATTTGTTTTTGTACATTTTTCATTTTAAATGAACAAAAAAACACTTCAAACAATAAAATATACATTTGTAAAGATGATTATTTGTTACGATTATTAATTTTAAATTCATATTTAAAAATAGCGTTACTTCATAAAATATAAGTTGTTGTGAATTTTATGTTTGTTAAAGAAGAATTCTAGAATTTGTGTATGAGCACACGAGAGAATCTATAGCCTTTAAGTGAAGTAGCTGTCCTTCAAAAGTTTTATGCAGTAACAATGGGTTTCAAGGCCTTGAACAGGGTTTACAAAGGAGAAAAAAAAGGCCTTAGGTACTAAATGGATTTTTTTAAGTTACATGGTCTGAAAACATCTTCGAATTACCACATATTAGTCCATAGATTGTAGGCCTTTTCGTGGGATTAAAGTGCAATTAAGAGATTATCACTCCAATATTGGGTCTTTTGGAATTTACAATGGTTAGGGGAGAGCCATTGGACCATACATGAAGATTATATTGCTTTTGAACAATAATGAGACCTTCACCTACTATAGAGGATGTCTAAAATGGATATCGAGACTCACATGATGATACGACGATTTTTATAAGGGGTATAAAAATTATGTGTATCATTAACTTCATCATGGTTAAGGGAGGAAAATAAGCTATTTAGGTTATAAATTGTGTTTCTATCACCTTGTTAGCCATCCATAAAATTTGTCATAGCTAATGATGGCTAAAACAGGCCTGCAGCCTTCAAGAAACAAATTTCAAGTAGATGTGTGAGTTCTTGAAGTCTTACTGTGTCTCTTGCCCAAGACCTATCTCAACAATCTCTTCTCCAAAAGAATCCTCCAAAATCCTGTTGTTTCTAAAGGAGAAAACTGTTTCTCAAGCCATCAAATCTTCATCAGTTCTCCTTCCTAATCATTCTCCCTATGCATTTCTTCTTTCCATTTCATCCATAGCTTTAAAGGGCCATCAACCCTCATTTTAACCTTCATTTCACATAAAAGGTTACCAAATCCCGTTTAAACCATTTATTCTCCTTCATTTGGTTTAAATTAGGCCTTTTTAGCTTTACCGAAAACATCAAAATGGCCTTAAAACCTTCATTTTTGGTCTAAAGGTGCTCCTTTTCAAACATAAGGCTTCAAGCGCCTTTCGGCTTAAAGACCTCCGCCCCTTCATTCATATAACCGAGGCCCAAAACCGTCGACTAAAGGTCTTTAGCCCTCATCGGCCATCACACTTCGGCGTTTCCTGTTCCCACTGTCCCAAACCTCCGCCGATGGTTCTCCGCTGATGTTTCTTTGCTGATGGATTCCTAACCGTCGATCTCTTTCAGATCGTACAACCATCGCACTTTGCTTCTCCCCATCGGCCATCGTACTTCGCAACTTCCCCTTTCCACTTCCCAAACTCCTTTTCTTGTCCACCTCTGCTGATATAATCTAGATCGTAGATCCTCTAGATCTAACGGCCCGTGACCACCCGCCATCTCATTGCCCCTTTTATCTCCCAACCCCCGGTCTTATCTGTCCCTACAGGACCGATCCTCCGCCTCTTCTCCTAGCCCTCTTCTCTTTTCTTCTTACCCCGCTCCATTGTTTTTATAGATTCATCTTCACTGTGGATCTAGAGCCTCAAGCTCTGATCCGATGGTCATAATACTCCCAACCCTTCAGCCATCCCCCCCATCTGACCACTCCACGGAGCAATCTCCACCATGGATCTTCGAGATCCAATGGCCATCATCCAACTCCACCTTTCCTTTCCGCTCCTAACCTTTTTGCTACACGGCAAGGTATCCACGTCACCGCTGGCCCCACCATTCCTCCGGTAGAGCACCTTTTACCATCACGTGCATCCCCAACCGTCGATTTAGCTCCCCCAGATCCGATGACCCACTATCGTTTTCGCGCAGATTTTGCCAAAACGTTTTTAATGCTCCATTTCAATGCGAAATAAGTGGTTTTGTGGGGGACATGCGTCATCCACTGGGCTGTATAGCATTCGATCGGCGCACTATCGCTTACCACCCAGATCGCACGTGAAAAACCGTCGGTTTTCCCACAAAACCGCCCAACCTCCAATTCATGCCAAATATTCAAAATTCCGCCCTTTCTTCTGGTTTGGCACACATGACCCTCCTCTATTCATTTTTCCCCCTCTGCAATGATCCTCCGCATTCTTCAAAGCTTCTGCAAAGCAGTTTTAGCCACAAAACACAGGATTTATTATTGTTTTTGTTTTCTTGCAGGTTTAATGGCATCCCTAAATCGAAGGGCCATCCCACAGTAGAATTTACCGTAACAGAGCCTCAGGATGATGATCCTTGGCTCCAATATGTAGAAAGAGGATCTACATGGTTTGTTTAGTGCTCAACTAATGTCTCATGAGCATTGGTTAAATTAAACCCTCCAGCACAGCGTTAGAAGACACCTTTACAAAAATCAGTTAAAGGATCAATGAAAGATAAAGGACAGAGGGTTAAGAAATAAAACAAATGTTTTAAACAGAAAACAGAGAAACGACAGTGAAGCGAGATTAACAAAAGATCAAGGCTAGAGGGCCTAAACCATAGTTATTGATTAAATCAATCGTAAAGTAGTAAGATAGAATATTAAAGGAAAATCAGATGTTAAAGACCTATTACCAAGTGTAAAGGTTAAACAAAGACAACATTAGACCAAAGACAACCTCGAATGAATTAAACAGAGGCAGTTATTTTCCCAAAAGATCTAATTGACACCTTTCACCTTCCTTCTGCCTACAAAGATAAACAAGCAGTTATTACACAAAAGAATATTTTTAAAAATGTTAGAACAGTTATTGTAAAAGATAAGGATAAAGCCTTAAAAGTCAATCTTTTCTCCTATCTTTCTCTCAGAAGTTAATAGAAAGTTATTAAAAACAGAGAAGTATTTGCAGTTGTTCCTACCTTATGCCTTGCATGGTTTTCAAGGCTAGGAATGCATTTACTCTGAAATTAATAACACTTGAACCCTAGAATAGTTCCACCTCCTCATTTGCAGCATAAATACTGCATTCGACCTCATTGTATTGTGGGCATTTGATGACTCTTTGAAGTAATACATAGCTCTGCTAAAGTTGAAAGGAAATTGATGTTCTGGAACCTGTGGATGTTTTAACCTGTTTTTTGATGGAGAAAGCTTTGTCATTAGATCCCTGAGCTTGGTTGTTGGTGAAGTACTCCAAATATGTTATTGTTATTTCCTGTTTCATTATGTTTCACCATTCCCTATTGCAGTAGAGTAAAAATTTTAGGCTAAGAAATGTCTTTTGAAAACACCTTAGTCATGTTTGCTCTTCACTACCTTAATGTTTTTTGCTGTTAAGATATTCTAGAGAATTCTTAATTGCTCTCTAGAACCCTTATGCTTGTTTATTTCTTGAATATTTCAATACAGTTGGTATCAATAATGATTTATGGTTTTCCCTGCTTAGTTGTTGCCACTTAAAAACTGTTTCTGAAGTCTCCCTTCAAAGTACCATTGTCCAAAGTCTACCAAAGAGGTTTTGTTCTGATCATACCCTTTGTAATTGCTCAAATAATTGTTTTGAAGGTCTTTATAGCTGTAATCAAAGATGTCTAGGAGTTCCCTCTTCTATGAATGTTGTTATTTGTGAATCTTGAATGTTTTCTTATCCTTGAAGGTGAAATCACTAGAAGTTAAATGAGTTTCTCGCCTTCTATATTTCATTGGAGAAGTTTGTCTTGGAATTATCATTTGTTGAAGTGTGGTTTCTATAATTTATGGTCAGCCCTATCTATGGAATGTCTCTTCATGTTCAGATAATGTTTTAAGTCCCTTTGTTGAGAAGTACATATAATTAAGGATTCTTAATTTCCCTTAGTTCTACTTTTCATTCTAAACCATTGATGTCCATTTCATTTCACCTGAAAGACATTGTAGATCCACTAGCCAAGTTATATTTTCCCTTTGATATCCCCGATTCATCTACAAACTTATTACAGCTTCCACTTGACTCCATTTCCGAATGACTTAGAGATTTCCCTTTTCTATCTGTGCTGCCTAGATCACCATGCCCAACCAAAAAAATCAAAAAAATCCATGTTTCATAACTATCCTAAAATCAACCCTTAAAAGCAAACAAGAATACACCTTTGCAAACAACTGAGAGATCCCTCTCTGAGACTAGGAAGGCTAGGTCCTAGAGCTCTAGAGACTGGTTTTGATGTTGCCTTGTCACTTGGTATGCCAATCTAGAAAATCACAAGACTACAACATAATGGCGACCACGGTGGGACCTTTTTGAGTAAAAGTCCCTAAACAAGACACTAAGTATTCATTCAAGTGAATTATTGCTTTCTTCAATCACTACCAACATAATGGTGATCATGATAGGACCTGTCTGAATCAGTGGCAATCTAAGTAATCCTTAGGATTCTGAGAGACCCTTATCAAACCTTGAAGAAATCAGCTAGTAAGCCATAGAGTAGACTCTGTTGTTTCACCACCTTAGATAAGTGTTGAATCAGGTATAGGACACTCTCACAACCATAGAACTACAAAAAACTCAGAAAACCCAAAACATTTTAGATTAGTTTTCAAATAAATAATTGGTGGTGTACCATAAAACATTTTACCTTCAGAAAAGCTAAAATTTCCACCTGGCGACTCCACTAGCCTCAGTAGGTCTATTACTCCTCTAGATCTCCAAATTTCCCTAGGGTTGTGTTAACCAACCCTGAGGAAGTTTAGAAACATAGTCCCCTATTATAGAAATCACTGTGAGAGGAAAAATTTTAAAAACAGTCCTAAAAACCTCAGCCTCTCTAAATTTTGGAAACTGAAATCTGGCTTGACATAGGGTCAATACTAGATCCCATCCAGATCCTAGCCCTCCTACCATAGTTGATAATCCAGAAAGGATTTTGTGGCAAAATTCTATATCTGGAAAACCAACTACTGATAAGACCATCCCAAGAACAAGATCTGTCCCTGAAAATCTCACAGTCTTGAAAGATCCTCACTTTGACTTACCTCACACAAATTACCTATTTAGAAATAAGTATCAAAGTGATTTAAACCAAGCTGGTTTTGAAACCACAGATTTGCAACAGAGATTTAGCAGAGAAGCTTCACTTTCCACTCCACCTGATTCTCAGCTTCTTCATCACTTCGGCTCCTTCCATAAGAAATCTGTTCATCCTCAGTTTGCTAGCCCAAGTGTTTCTTCCACTCCTGTACACACATACACTGTTCAAAGCACTCAAAATCAGCCCACTTTCCCTCTTGTAAATCCCTCTTTTTTTCCTATCATTGCATCATGGTATGCTCCACTAGTGTTACCACAACGTCTGGTTCCCTTACCCAATTATTACCAATCCAAAATTCCCCATTTCACTGGAAATGAACCTACTATTGCCGAACAACATGTAGATAAAATGAATGATTCTTTTGATTATATGGAAATAGAAGAAGAGACCATTAAGATGAGAATTTTTGCTCAAATTTTAGGAGGAGAAGCCAAAAAATGGTTCAAACGGTTAGCTCCTCACAGCAAAAATGATATCCCTTCTTTATATCAAACATTCACAAATAAATGGGAAATTAAAAAGAACCATCTCCAAATACTGTCAGACTATAATAACCTCAAGAGAAATACTGGGGAAAGTGTCCAAGATTATTGCACTAGATTCAATAGTGTGTATAATGCACTTCCCCCAAACATGAAACCTCCACTAGGCCTAGCCTTAGCTAAATTTCCAGAGGGCTTTGATCCAGAAATGGCCTACCAGCTAAGAGAAAGAGACCCCTTGAATTTAGAAGATATGTAGAGGGGAGCCGTAAGTGTGGAATCAAATCTGATTGAAAAAAGAGCCAGGATAAAATCATAGAAAAGAGTTACATACAGGGATGAAACAATGGCATCAACCTCATCATCAGATACTAAAATTGATAAATTAGTGAAGGTAATGGAGAGAATGCTCGAAAAGATAAATCTGAATGATAGAGTGCCTCCTAGAGAGAATCAAACCAATCCCCCAAATAGGAATAGGAATCCAATTATTAGAAGAGATCCTAATCAAGATAGGCAAGGAGATAATGACGAAAAAATTAGACTCCCCTTCCAACAAAATTATGTAGATCAATAAGAGGAAAGCGAAATTGAAAGGTTGGAAGAAAATCATGTAAACTTGATAGGATTTGATAGTGGGACACATGTTTTTCTCACTAAAGAAGAACAAAGATTATTCTCCTTAGAACAAACTGAAAAAAACCATGAAGATTATGAAGATTACAGATTGGCATTTGAAAATGAAATCATGGAGGCACACAAACAATATAATCTTAGAAGCAAAGGGAGCCCAGAGATTTCCACTGACAAAAACACTAGTACTGCTGTTAGGAAAACTTCAGAAAAAGCCTAAGAAAATAGCCAGTAACACCAACACTGTGGCCAATAAAACTAATCTAAATAAAGACAAAAACATCCAGCAAAGTGTTGAACAAAGCTGCCCTTGTACCTCTGCTAGTGGCCCTAACAAAACTGTCCCAGATAACAGTCCAAATAAAATTCAACAAATCAGAATTGTTGAAAGAATTGTAAATGACAAAACAGATGTAAATATGTCAAGAACAATAGTTCCTTTCAGCCTTGGGAGAGAAATTTCCAAGATAAAAATCACCATACCCTTAGCTGAACTAGTAACTCAGGATGTATATAAAAACCAAGTTTTGAAAGCTTTGAATATAGGCAATGCCACTGATACTTTAAACTTGACAGATGATAAACCAGAATTATTGTTTTCTCCTGAAGTTGAAGGAAAATACCAAGAAGGGGCTGTCCCTCCCTTCTATGTCAGCCTGAATATACATAACAAAATCTTGCACAATGCCATGCTAGACTTAGGTGCTTCACACAATATTATGCCCAAAGTAGTAATGGAAAGCCTAGGCTTAGAAATTACTAAACCATATAAAGACCTGTATTCCTTTGATTCAAGCAGGGTCAAATGCTTAGGCCTAATCAAATATTTATGTGTCAGTTTGGCACAGATTCCTGCTAAAAGTCTAGTTATGGACATAGTAATAGCTGACATTCCCCCAAAATATTCCATGCTTTTATCTTGGTCTTTGTGAGCCAAAATTCAGTGGAGCCTTCAAATGGACATGTCCTATGCCACCATCCCATTATTTAACCAAACCAAAAGACTATAAAGGGAGTCTCATATGAAATACATGGTGAGTAACATAGATAGGCCAAACAATAATCCTGTTTATTCTATTCATTGAGATTTAGATTCCTTTATCTTCTATAATGAAGATGAAATCAGCCAACAAGAAAAGGAAAATGAGTAAGAATTCAATCCACCAGAACAGTAAAATATGCCCTCAACTCAAGTACATAACAATTCAAACTTTAGCAGCCTTGAACAGCAGAAAGAAAATGAAAATGAGATTGAAATACCTTGGAAAATAGACTTTGATGGCTCTTGTAGAAAATTAAGTTCAGGGGCTAGTGTATGGATATAGAACATAAATAAAGGATTTTCCTATAAACTAGATTTTCCATGCACAAATAACATTGTTGAATATGAAGCCCTCCTTATTGGCCTACACTTACTCAAATATTTAGGAGCAAAGAAAATATCAGTCTAAGGGGATTATGAGTTAATCATTAGACAGATTAAAGGGGAGCATTCAGCTAAGAAACCAAAACTCAGAGAATATAGAAATTCTGCCCTTGATCTCCTAAAAACATTTGAAAAATATGAACTCATTTTCATCCCAAGAGCTCAAAAACATCTAGAAAATGAACTTGCCTTTGCTGCTAGTAATTTCCAAATACCACAGATAAATGAACAATTCAAAATAAAGGTAAAAAACAGGCTTGCAATACCTGACAATGAAGATTATTGGCAAGTGTTTGAAGGAGACAAACACTTAGATGATTTTTTGCAATCAAAGAATGACTTTGCCATAACAACATGAAACACTAATAATGAAGAAAACTGTTTTAATAAAGAACAAATCCCTGAAACAGAGTTGTCCTTTTCTGCCACTATAAATCAATTTGAAAGTCTTTTTGAAACAGAATTATTTGACAATCTAGACCAAAATAACCTTGAGGTTTTACAATGCAAAAGTGATACTATGCCAAGGGGCCTTTCACCATTAGAACATCTGTTTGACTTCAATTATGTAGCCAAAGAACCAAGAATGGAGCCTATAGAAACAAACATAAAGGAACATAACATAGGCAGCCTAGCAGAACCCAAAATGATCAAACTATCCAGCACTCTCCCAACTCATATCAAACAGAAATACATATAACTTTTCAAAGAATTTAGAGATGTGTTTGCATGGGGATACAATGATCTAAAATCATATGATACCAACATCATTCAACACAAAATTCCTCTTAAGGATAATCAGAAACCTTTCAAACAAAATATTAGAAGGATAAACCCTGTTTTATTGCTTTTAGTTGAGAAAGAAATCAGGAAAATGTATGATGCTGGGATCATAGATCCCCTCAGATATTCATAATGGGTTTCCAAATTAGTATCTGTTAGGAAAAAGACTAGGGAAATTAGGCTATGCAATGATTTTAGAAATCTAAACAGAGCCTCCCTTAAAGACAACCATCCGTTGCCAAAAATGGATGACATACTTCAAAGGGTGGTTGGGTCTAAAATAATTTCACTGTTGGATGGGTTCTTAGGTTACAATCAGGTGTTAGTACTCCCAAGTGATCAACATAAAACTATTTTTACTACACCTTGGGGTACATTCATGTATGTCAAAATGCCATTTGGTTTGATGAATATAGGGGCCACCTTCCAAAGGGCCATGGATATAGCCTTATCAGAAGACATAGGCTATTCTATAATTATTTACCTCGATGACATTAATGTTTTCTCTAAAACTGATGAAGAACACTTGATTCATTTAAGAAAAGTTTTTGAGAAATGTAGGAAATATGGCTTATCTTTGAATCCCAAAAATACACTCTTTGGTCTCCAAGAAGGAAAAATTCTTGGCCACATAATTTCTGAAGAGGGAATCAAAGTAGACCCTAAAAGGATTGATGGCATACTGAAATCAGCCATCCTAGAAACCTCAAAGAATCACAACATTTCATTGGGAAGATAAATTTTTTAAGAAGGTTCATCCCCAACCTTGTTGAGCTATTAAGAAATATTACAAACATGCTTAAGAAATAAATATGTGTTAAGTGGACAATAGAAGCCAAACAGTTATTTGAACTAGTGAAACAAGCTCTTACTCAAACACTAGTTCTTATCAGTCCTGATCTCACCAAATATTTCTACATCTTTTCTTTTGCATCTGAACATACAATAGCTGCAGTATTACTACAAAATAACACTATGGGGCAAGAACAACAAATATCCTTTTTTAGTAGGGCCTTAAGAGATGCTCCACTCAAATATAACATCATGGAGAAACAAGCCTTAGCCTTAGTAAAAGCATTGAAAGACTTTAGAGTTTATATTTTTCATTCTCATATCATTGCTTTTGTCCCACACACAGTTGTTAAGGATATTCTAAGTCAAGACCCTGATGGTAAAAAGGGAAAATGGATTGCTATTATTCTAGAATATGACTTAGAAATCAGGCCCACCAAACTAATTAAAGAGCAGGGATTAGCAAAACTTATGGCTGAGTCAAACTTCCAAGCACTAGATATGAATATGGTTGATATTCTAGAAGAAACAGAAGAATTCATAGCTCCATTTATTGAAGAAAATTTTGTGAATTCACCTTGGTATGCTGATATCATATATGTGCTTCTTTATCTGAATACCCCTCATTTTCTGTCTAAAACTAAAGCTAGATTTTTAAAACAGGAGGCTTTAAACTATTGCATATTAGATGGCGTTTTATATAGGAATAACGTTGTTGGAATATTTCTTAAATGTTTGCTTGAGATTGATGCAGGAAAAATCATGCATGAGCTGCATGAGGGAGAATGTGGAGGACATCTTTACTGGAAGACTACATCAAACAAAATGCTCAGATCTGGTTACTATTGGCCCACCCTTTTCCCAGATACTCAAAATCTTGTCATGTCTTGCCATAAGTGTCAAATTTTTGATGGAAAGAGGAAACTCCTACCTTTACCTTTACATCCCATCAGTGGAAACTCCTACCTTTACCTTTACATCCCATCAGTGTTGAGGCTCCCTTTCAACAATGGGGCTTGGACTTCATTGGGGAAATTCACCCATCTTCTTCAGCTCAACATAAGTGGATCCTCACTGCCACTGATTATTTTACTAAGTGGATAGAAGCCATACCTTCTACGAATGCTACTGACTCTATCATTATCAAGTTCCTTGAGACCAACATACTATCTAGATTTGGTTGTCCTAGAAAAATTATCACAGACAATGTTTCTGCCTTCAAGTCTAAAAGAATGGTTGACTTCTGCTATAAATATCATATCACAATGGGTCATTCTACTGCCTACTATCCCCAAGGAAATGGATTAGCTGAATCCTCCAACAAAATCCTTGTCAATATTATCAAAAAATTGTTGGAGTAGAATCAGAAATCATGGCATAGTAAGCTTATTCATGCTTTATGGGCTAATAGATTAACCACCAAAAAGTCAATAAATGTATCCCCTATCAGCTAGTTTATGGCGTGGATGCAATCTTCCCAACCTCTCTAGGAATTCCAGTCATGAAACTTCTTCAAGAAGTACAATCTGAGGAAAATGATATGGAGAGAAAGATAAATCAGACCATTCATTGACAACAGTCCAGAGATGAAGTGTATAAGAGAACACAAATAGTCCAAGAAGGTATCAAGAATTTATTTCACAAAAGGACTAAAGAAAATTATTTACAAGTTGGAAATATAGTTCTAAAGTGGGATTCTAGAAGGGAAGAAAAAGGAAAACATGGTAAGTTTGAGAATCTATGGAAAGTACCCTACATCATTCATTCCATTAGGGGTCACAATGCATTCTTTCTGCAAGAGCTGAATGGAGAAGATCTATTTGGAGGTCCTGTCAATGGTAGGATGCTCAAGCACTACTTCTATCAAGAGTCTTAGCTTCCAAGTTTTTTATTCATTGTACATAATCCATTTGAAAATAAGTCATGAAAAATACAAAAACAATAAAAGAAAAGAAAAGGAAAAGAGGGAAGATTCAAAATAGGTACAACCCCATACCCAAAAAAGAGAATTTCTGAAAGTGAGCTAGTCTAAATGCCATTGCTGATCTAAAGAATGATATCTTGTTCAGTCATCTAGCCTAATCATGGCTGAACATACTTTAAATTTATGTTGATAAGTTAGTAGAAACATTTATTGAAAAATCATATCAGACTTAACTTATTCAGAGAAATATAGATTAGGAGATTGAAAAGATACTGGTTCCACATGCCCGAAACCTGAACCAAAGAAAAAAAGAAGGATGTTCATAGTTTTCAGATCTTAAGCCTTCACAGTTTTGTTTTTAATTTTCTGCAAATAAAGTCTATGTGCAGCTTGTACATAAGCACCATAGCCTCCATAGTAAATCAGACTGTCTAATCCTGATTTGACTGTGTTTAAATTTCTTGTCTTAGAAATAGAGAACAAAATCTATCAAATAGCCTAATCTTGACAGATAGATAGTTAGGTAGAGAAATAAAGAGTTCAATAGTTTAATTTGGACTCTTGGAAGAAATAAGGATAGGATTAGATAGTTTATTTCTATTTTCAAAATAAAATGTCAAAGATTTTGCTAGTTCAAATGCACTCAAAGAAGAGAAAATGCTAGGACAAGTAGGATTGGGTAGGAAGAGGTGCTGTTTGAAGAAACTACATGTTGCACAATGATAAAATTTGTCTTTTTCAAAGAAAGATCAGCAAGAAAAAGGAGGAATCTTCCCAATGGATAAGGCATTGGTTTGCTGAAACTTAAAGATTTATTTTCTGAGGTTCTGGACACCTTGAAAGGAAAGTTGTCCTCCCCAAGTGGAGCCACTGTTAGCCATCCATAAAAATTTTCATAGAAAATGATGGCTAAAACAGGTCTGCAGCCTTCAAGAAACAAATTTCAAGCAGATGTGTGAGTTCTTGAAGTCTTACTATGTTTCTTGCCCAAGACCTATCTCATTGATCTCTTCACCAAAAGAATCCTCTAACATCCTATTGTTTCTAAAGGAGAAAACTATTTCTCAAGCCATAAAATCTTCGTCAGTTCTCCTTCCTAATCATTCTCCCTATGCATTTCTTCTTTCCATTTCATCCATAGCTTAAAAGGGCCATCAACCTTCATTTTAACCTGCATTTCACATAAAAGGTTACCAAATCCCCTTTAAACCATTTATTCTCCTTCATTTGGCTTAAATTAGGCTTTTTTAGCTTTACCAAAAACATCAAAATGGCCTTAAGACCTTCATTTTTGGTCTAAAGGCACTCCTTTTCAAACATAAGGGTTTAAGTGCCTTTCGGCTTAAAGACCTCCGCCCCTTCATTCATATAACCGAGGCCCGAAACTGTCAGCTGAAGGTCTTTAGCCCTCATCGGCCATCGCACTTCGACATTTCCCGTTCCCACTATCCCAAACCTCCGCCGATGGTTCTCCACCGATGTTTCTCTACCGATGGATTCCTAACCGTCGATCTATCCCAGATCAGATGGCCATCACACTTCGCTTCTCCCCATCGACCATTGCACTTCAAAACTTCCCATTTCCACTTCCCAAACTCCATTTATTTTCCACCTCCACCGATATAATTTGGACCATAGATCCTCCAGATATAACGGCCCGCAACCACCCACCATCTCATCGCCCCTTTTATCTCCCAACCCCCAGTCTTATCTGTCCCTACAGGATCAATCCTCCACCTCTTCTCCTAGCCCTCTTCTCTTTTCTTCTTACCCTGCTCCGTTGTTTTTATAGATTCATCTTTAGCATGGATCTAGAGCCTCAAGCTTTGATTCGATGGTCATAATACTCTCGACCCATCAGCCATCCCCCCCACCTGACTACTCCACGGAGCAATCTCCACCATGGATCTTCGAGATCCAACGACCATCATCCAACTCCGCCTTTCCTTTCCGCTCCCCAACATTTTCGCTACACGGCAAGGTATCCACGTCACCACCAGCCCCACCATTCCTCCACCCGAGCACCTTTTACCATCATGTGCATCCCGAACCATCGATCTAGATCCCCCAGATCCGACGACCCACTATCGTTTTCGCGTAGATTTTTTCGAAATTTTTTAACACTCCATTTCAACACGAAATAAGTGGTTTCATGGGGGACACACATCATCCACTGGGTTGTATCATGTTTGATCGGCCCATTACCGCTTACCACCCAGATCGCACACGAAAAACCGTCGGTTTTCCCACAAAACTACCCAACCTCCAATTCGTGCCAAATATTAAAAATTCCACCCTTTCTTCTAATTTGGCCCACAGGATCCTCCTCTGTGCATTTTTACCCCTCTGCAACGCTCCTCCGCATTCTTCAAAGCTTCTACAAAGCAGTTTTAGCCACAAAACGCAGGATTTATTAATGTTTTTGTTTTCTTGCAGGTTTAATGGCATCCCTAAATTGAAGGGCCATCCCACAGTAGAATTTATAGTAACAGAGCCTCAGGATGACGATCCTTGGATCCAATAGGCAGAAAGAGGATCTACAGGGTTTGTTTAGTGCTCAACTAATGTCTCACGAGTATTGGTTAAATGAAACCCTCTAGCGCAGCATTAGAAGACACCTGTACAAAAAGCAGTTAGAAGATCAGTGAAAGACAAAGGACATAGGGTTAAGAAATAAAACAAATGTTTTAAACAGAAAACAGAGAAAGGATAGTGAAGCGATATTAACAAAAGATCGAGGCTAAAGGGCCTAAAGCACAGTTATTGATTAAATCAATCGTGAAGCAGTAAGATAGAATATTAAAGACAAATCAGATGTTAAAGACCTATTACCAAGTGTAAAGGTTAAACAAAGACAACATTAGACCAAAGACAGCCTCGAATGAATTAAATAGAGGCATTTATTTCCCCAAAAGATCTAATTGACACATTTCACCTACTTTTTGCCTACAAAGATAAACAAGCAGTTATTACACAAAAGAATATATTTAAAACTATCAGAACAGTTATTGTAAATGATAAGGATAAAGCCTTAGAAGTCAATGTTTTCTCCTATATTTCTCTCAGAAGTTAATACAGAGTTATTAAAAACAAAGGAGTATTTGTAGTTGTTCCTACCTTATGCCTTGCATGGTTTTCAAGGCTAGGAATGCATTTACTCTGCAATTAATAACATTTGAACCCTAGAATAGTTCCACCTCCTCATTTGCAGCATATAAACTGCATTCGAAATCATTCTATTGTGGGCATTTGATGACTCTTTGAAGTAATACATATCTCTGCTGAAGTTGAAAGGAAATTGATGTTCTGGAACCTGTGGATGTTTTAACCTATTTGTTGATGGAGAAAGCTCTGTCATTGGATCCCTAAGTTTGGATGTTGGTGAAGTACTCTAAATTTGTTATTGTTATTTCCTGTTTCATTATGTTTCACCATTCTCTGTTGCAGTAGAGTAAAAATTTTAGGCTAAGAAATGTCTTTTGAAAGCACCTTAGTCCTGTTTGCTCTTCACTGCCTTAATGTTTTCTACTGCTAAGATATTCTAGAGAATTCTTAATTGCTCTCTAGAACCCTTATGCTTGATTACTTCTTGAATAGTTCAATATATTTGGTCTCAAGAATGATTTATGGTTTTACCTGCTTACTTATTGTCACTTAAAAACTGTTTCTGAAGTCTCCCTTCAAAGTACCATTGTCCAAATTCTGCCAAAGAGGTTTTGTTCCGATCATACCCTTTGTACTTGCTCAAATAATTGTTTTGAAGGTATTTATAGCTGTAATCAAAGATGTCTAGGAGTTCTCTCTTCTATGAATGCAGTTATTTGTGAATCTTGAATGTTTTCTTATCCTTGAAGGTGAAATCACTTGAAGTTAAATGAGTTTCTCGCCTTCTATATTTCATTGGAGAAGTTTGTCTTGGAATTATTATTTGCTGAAGTGTGGTTTCTAGAATTTATGGTTAGCCCTTTCTATGGAATGCCTCTTCATGTTCAGATAATGTTTTAAGTCCCTTTGTTGATAAGTAAATATAATTAAGGATTCTTAATTGCCCTTAGTTCTACTTTTCATTCTAAACCATTGATGTCCATTTCATTTCACCTGAAAGACCTTGTAGATCCACTAGAAAACTTAGATTTTCCCTTTGATATCCTTGATTCATCTACAAATTTATTACAGCTTCCACTTGACTCCATTGCCCAATGAATTATATTTCCCTTTTCTATCTATGCTGCCTAGATCATCATGTCCAACCAAACAAATCAAACAAATCCATGTTTCATAACTAGCCTAAAATCAACCCTTAAAATAAAACAAGCATACACCTTTGCAAGCAACTGAGAGATCCCTCTCTGGGACTAGGAAGGCTAGGTCCTAGAGCTCTAAAGGCTGATTTTGATGTTGCCTTGTCAATTGGTATGCCAATTTGCCAAATCACAGGACTACCGCACGCCCTGTCAAATAACCTGAAACCACCACAAAATATCTCTAAAGGTAATATTTTGACACCATTTAGAATATTGTGGTTGTTAGAAGGTTTTTATACCTTAGTGATATGTCTCGGGGCATTAATTATTGTTTATGTATGGGACTTACACCATATAAGGGGACTTTATAGATCATTATAAATAAGAAAATATGTTATTAATGTTGTCTATGAACCATTATGAGGTTTTGGGACACCAAATATCTATCTTAAGGATTTAAATATTATCATAGGAACATTAATGAGGTTGTTTCTAGATAATTATTATTGAACTATTATTGGAATTAATGGCGAGGAAAGCCATGATGGGATTATGTCATGATGTAATTATATTATTGTAAATAAATTGCTTGGGAAGATTTAGGAAAGAGCACTAGAGTGTAGAAGACTTATTTTTATCTTAGAAAAAGTTGTGGTGGTCAAGTCCATATAATGGACATTCCCTAAAAGTTTCCTATAAATCCATGTGGGAAAAATAAATTACAATACATTAAGATAATTGAAGAGAAATATTGTCTTAATCACTTACTTGGAGAAAGTACTAAGTGGGGTGGAATAAAGAAATGTGGGAGAGAAAATCGTGCTCTAAAGAAAAAGAAAAGTTTTTTTTTGAGAAAAAATATAAAAAAAAGGAACTAGACCAAAAGGTTGGTAGCCGTTAAAAAAAATCCCTGGGGGGATTTAGGAAGACAAAAATATCTTAAAATCAGGGGAGGACCAACAAAGGTGGTTTGTGGTTGGGTGGAATTTCTCTGGTTCCTGATTATTTCCCTCACAATAATTACAGTTAAGCAAAATTCTATTAAACTTGATTTACTGATTTGTTTTGGGAATTGTTATTAAGATGAAATTTTAGAACATAGTGAAATTTTCTTCCTATATGAAATTATGTGTGTGTGTGTGTGTGTGTGTGTCACAATTTCCATACGCATAGTCCAATCATTATTCAAGGTAACAAATTCAAAAAAATGGTTATTTTCTTAAAGTTTTATATAATATAATTGATGTGTAAGAGAGGGATCATGAGAATACAAAATATTATATCCCATTATAGTAGGAAAAATTGGTGAAGAAATTGTTGAGGGATTAGAACACAAGGATATTATGTGACTGTTTGTAAGTATTGACCATGTAATTATTTTCCAGAGAGTAGAATACATAGATTACTAATGCTTGGGATCTACAAAAGTATACAAAATCACAGTTGTGTATACTCTCTGTTCATTTAAAGACGATAATATTAGGAAGAAAAATAATTAGATCTGATTTTGAAAGAAGGATATGCTATTGTTTTATGTTAATATCGATACAAGTTATATCGATGTATGGTACATGTATAAGCTATAATTATGGCATATGTATAAGGAAGTCTAAATTCAAAAAAAATGGGGTTAGATTTGGTAGATAGAGTAGAAGATGTAGTAAACTAAAATCGAAGAGGAGAAATGTATTGCAGTAATAATTTCATGCACACTTTAAGGAAACATAAAATCTCTCTCAAAGAAAATGTTGAAGATAATGGAGAAACTTAATTAGAGAGAGTCGGTTCACCAGAACATTAGATTAGGAGTTTTTTCCTACTTTCTAGGTATTGGTTCTAACTTCCCTATTTGCATGTAACTTATATATTGTTTGATTTGTAATGATAGTGAGAGTGACTTGTGGACGTAGTCTCTCCTGGTGTACTCTCTCACAATATAGATAACCAGTATAACTTTCATTAACTTAATCTACCATTTTTTATCATGGTATCAGAGCTACAGGGTAAAATCAAAGATAGAGTCTTTTTGATCTGTGTGAATATATTGGCGACAGAAGATAAGCCCCTCGATGACCTGAAAGTAGCGTTGGTGAGGTTGTGCGAAGTTTTTTTTCCTTCATGGGAAAAGCTAATCAACGTGTTCGTCTCCCTCATAGGTGTGCCGATCAATGCAGATTTGTGATAGGGAAAGGCGTTGATCCTCAAAATCAGTGTGAAACTAATCAGAGAAACCACATTGATCATTAATGACACTTACGAGTTTTCTGACTAGCACGACCTCCGAATGATTATGGAGCATCGACTGAAATGAGAACCTCAGAGCTCGTGATTGGAGGAGCCAGTCCATTCGGATTGAAGGAGCCAGAGAGCTTGTGTCAGAGGAGCTAAAGAGCTCATGTTTTGGAGCATTTTTGATCCAGAGAGCTCGTGTTTAAAGAGCCAAATATATCATTTTGTGGAGCGTCATGAAGCTGGAGAACTCATGATGCGGATTACAGATTAAAGCTAGAGAGCTTCTGCTTGTGGAGCCAGAGAGATTGCGCCTGTAAATCCAATGAGATCATGTCATAAGAGTCGAAGAGGTCGTGTCCCAGGAGCTCATGAGCCTGTGGTGCAGTGTGCAGAGCAGCCTGACAGAGTGGTCGAATATCAGGTAGATATGTTTCTAAGCATTGTTCTTTTTTGTGTATCTTGGGTAGATCCGTTTATAAATCCGATTTTTTGTCAATTGTCGAAGGTCATTTATTTTATTGTTAAGATGAATAATCTAATTGAGGTATACTTGAATGAGAGCAATAAGCTCGACGGTTCCAATTATTCTAATTGTAAATTCAAGTTATAGACTATGCTACAAGGGCATAGGGCACGGGGGATCGCGAATGGAGATGAGGTGAAACCTAAAATTGCAGCAGGCACAAAAACTACTTCAGTACATGAGTGGGAGAGGAGGGTGAACAAGGAGAGAATTATGTTGAAGATGGAAGTCAAAGACTGCATTATCCCTCACATCAGAGACTATAAATCTCCGAATGAAATTTGGACAACTCTCAGAGATCTGCACTAAATAAAAAATATAAATCTCCTATTTTTCCTAAAATTAAAGATTCTCTCCATCAACATGGAGGAGAATGAGACAGTAATAGCATTAATCTCATGCATCAAGGACCTTAAAGACAAGGTTGGCGACATTGGAGAGGTTGTAAGTAATACTGATTTGATAAAAAATACTATGAATTGTATGACTCACGACTACCAGATTTTTATAACAGGCTTGAATGTAAGATAGAAAGCCCCCAAATTCGAATAATTGACATGGATTCTCATGCAAGAGGAGGAAATGCGGATGGCACTTAAACCCCATAGTTTAGATCCATCTCTAATGGTGAAAAAGAAGTGCTTCAGAGGGATGGCTAAAGGAGGACAAAGAAGTGGAGGTACAACACAAAAAAGGTCGAATCCAACTCAAGTTATGTCACCAAATAGGAATGATCCACCATTAAAAATTTTATATTGTGTAAAAATTGTTCATATGGCTAAACACTCTCAAAAGAAGAAATTTGATGAAGGTTAGTAGAGATACAAGAGACATGCAGGTCACTTTGAAGATGATGACCATAACCAGGATCTCAGATTGTTTATGACTGACTCTGATGAGAAGGAAGAGGAAGAGACATGGTATGTGGATTCATGTGTGTCCACCCTCAAGACAGGTAACAAACAATGGATTGAAGACTTCAAAGAAACTAGCACAAGAGAAAAAATCCACCTTGGCAATGACAGGGGGTACCCAATCAAAGGAAATGGTAATAATCCTGTAATTCTACCCAATGGAAATATTAGGCACATTCAAAATGTGATGTATGTACCTGTAATTAATAAGATATGATTTTGTTTCAATGATAATAGATGAGAACCTTACGATAGAATTTTATAAATCATATTGTGTTGTTAAATATTTTCTAGATATATGAAGACCATTGCAACATGGATTTGAGTGGGCAGTCTCTACAATATGAATGTGAGAAGTGTGCCACATCAAATGTTGACATCATCAGGTATGAGAGTAGAAGATTTATGGCATCAGAGATTTGGGAATATTAATTTCAATGATTTGTTGTTACTTCAAAAGAGAGGTATGGTAACTGGTCTTCTTGATTTAAAGCATAGTCATGTTGATTGTGAAGCATGTGCTCTTGGGAAGATGCAAAGAGATGAGTTTCCTATTAATGTTAATAGAAAACAGAGAGATATACTATATTTAGCCCACTGATTTATGTGGGTCAATGCAGTAATGATCATTGGGATGTGCTTATTATTTCTTATTATTTGTTGATGGCCATACTAGATTTATGTGGGTCTATTTTCTCAGAAAAAAAGAGTCATACTTTTGAATATTTCATGTAGTTCAGAACCATGATTGAGAATAAGACACGTAAATATCTCAAGATTCTCTGCTCGGATCAAGGGGGAGAGTACAGGAAGGCTGGCTTCAACAAATATTGCAAAGACCATGGAATATTGCAGCAGTTTATAGTACCCCACACTCCTCAGCAGAATAGGGTTACAGAGAGGATAAAAAGAACCCTCATGGACTGTTCTCGTAGTATGATAAAAGGTAAGAATATTTCTAATGGATTATGGGCTAAAGCGATAAAAACTGCAGTGTATCTGAGAAACAGGAGTTCTACAAAGGGTCTTGAATTTAAAACTCCTTTTCAAGATTTATTAGTATTTAAAACTACAGTTAAGAATTTAATAATTTTTGGATCTAAAGCCTTTTCCTATGTACCAATGCAGGATAGAAATAAATTGGATTCAAGGGCCATCAAAAGTGCCTTTGTTGGGTATTGTACAAAATTTAAATCTTACAAATTATTTGATCCCTCTAGTCATAAAGTTTTTGTGAGTAGAGATGTAGTGTTTCATGAACAGGTACATGATGGAAACAATGTAGACAACAATTATGAATGGGATATTCCTCTGTTGGTGGAATAACGGAATGATGAAACAAGAGAAAGCCATGAATAGTAGCAGGAGAGAAAATAGAAAAATGAAGAATAAAAAATTTCAGATACAGCTATCGAACCAAGTCCATCAAGTGATAATCGGAACAGGTTGGTTGCCACTTCGACACCCAGGAGATCAAGTAGGTAAACACAACTTCCAACTAGACATAGAGAGAATTATTTTATAAGTAGCATGTTAAATGTTGTTGAACCCTCTAGTTATAAAGAATAGAGTCAATATAATGAATAGAGGGAAGTTATGGAAGAGGAACATGAATCAATTCTTAAAAAAAAAACCTTGGGAGTTAGTTGAATTACTCGAGGGAAAAAAAACGATAGGTTGCAAATGGCTATACAAGTCCAAATTTAAAGCAGATGGGAGGATGGAGAAGTATAAAGCTAGGGTGGCTGCAAAGGGGTATTAAAAAAAAGAAGGTATAGGCTATGTGGAAACCTTTTCCCTTGTAGCTAAAATTAATACAATCACAATGTTAATTGCCTTAGCTACTAAAAATCACTGGATAATGCACCAGCTAGATGTTAAATATGAAAGAGGAATTTTATTTAGAGCAACCTGCATGATTTGTCAAATAGGTAAAATAAAACTTAGTCCATTTTTTAAAGAAAGCTTTCTATGTAATAAAACAGGCTCCAGGATCATGGTACGATAAAATTGATTCATTTTTCCTACAACACAACTATAATAGAAGAAAAAATGACCCCAATATCTATACTGTGTTTTATGAAAAGGGGAAAATTATTTTCATTTATTTATTTGTAGATGATCTCATCATTACAGGAAATGCAGATAAATTCATCGAGTAAATCAAGGTGTAGATGTCACAAATGTTTGAGAGATCTCGGTGAGCTTCGCTACTGTTTGGGTCTAGATATTTAGAGAAATTCTGGACATAATTTTCTAACACATAGTAAGTATGTCAGGAGTCTTCTAAAAAAGTTTAAGATGGACTAGTGTAAGGCTACAACAATGCCACTACAAAAGAATACCAAACTTGATTGTGATGACGATTCAAAGGAGGGAGATGCAACATTGTACAACAAGTTGGTTGGGAGTTTAATCTACTTGACCACTACTAGACTAGATTTTTCTTATGTAGTCAATGCATTGAGCCAATTCATGTCCAAGCCACTTGAGATCCTTTGGATTGCAGCAAAAGGTGTCTTAAGGTATCTACAAGGAACCTTAGACTATGGAATTTTGTATACTTATTCTTGTGATGCTAAATTGACAGGTTTTTCAAACTCCGATTGGGCTAGAAACATAGATGATAGGAGATCCATAACTGGCTATGTATTTATCATTGGATTTTGGGTTATTGCATGGAATAGTAAAGAGAAGAACACAGTTTCCTTGTCTTTAGTGGAAGCATAGTACCAAGTGATGTGTGTAGTGATTTTTGAGGTAGTTTGGTTGAGGCAACTTCTCCAAGGTGCAGGAGAAAAACAGAAAGTTGCTTAAGTTATCAAATGTGATAACCAGAGCTCCATCAAATTTGCAAAAAATTCGGTGTTTCATAAAAACACTAAGCACATTGATACACAGTTCCACTTCGTCTGGGAGAAAGTTCAGTCAAGAGAAATTCATGTGGAATATTGTAATACTTGTGATAATGTTGCTGATACTTTTACTAATCCTCTTGGTAAAATTAAATTTGAAATGTTCCGTGAAATGTTAGGAATATTTGTGAACCCTTTCTCCATTAAGGGGTAGCGTTGAAGTTCATTGAGAAACTGAATTAGAGAGAGTTAGTTCACCATAACCTTAGATTAAGACTTTCTTCCTACTTTCTACATATTGGTTATAACTTCCCTATTTGCATGTAACCTATATATCGTTTGATCTATAAAGAGAATGAGAGGGACTTGCAAACAAAGTCCCTCCTGGTGTAGTATCTCAAAGTGGAGATAACCAATACAACTTTCAATAATTTAATCTGCAATTTTTTGTCATAAAATATTATAACTGAGATTTTTCTCGGCTTACAACCATACCTATTATATGTAGGATACAAAATAATTAAATTAGCTTACAAATTTATGCATTAATTTGGAGACATGATTAAGTTATATGCAAGTGTAACCATGTTAAATTCCATAATTTAAAGGAGATAATTCTAAACTAACTTCAGATACACTACTCTATGTTGAATAAGGAAACCTTTTCGAGAAACTATACTAACTAATTAAGGAGATTAGTGGTTACCTCACAAATTTTTCCAAGATTAATATTTAACAATAATCCTATACAAAAATTATATAAAAAATATGCATCGTACGTTAACTATCAATTGGATGAGAAGTTTAGAATGATACACAATTGGAGAAATAAAGGTATAACACATCTTTCTTTCCATTCTAGGGAATGAGCTAAGGATACAATGTTAAATGAGAATATAGGAATGCTATTACAATCTCAAAAATCATGCCTTAACTAATAGGAACTCAATACAATGGTGAAGTTTCCTATGTGACCAAATCCATTTTTGGGGACACAAAAAATAACATACTTCGTCAAAGCAGAATTTGTATGTAAAGATACTACATCGTTACTATGAATGATAGAAATGCATTTGCAGGAAAATCCACATGTATATTCCTTAAGGTGGATCATTCCCTCTGTTAAAAACTCCAAAGCTTCGAAACTATCAAGTATAGCACAAAAGCTACCACTATTAATATAAAAAAACCTTCGAAGAGAACACATCAAGTTCTAGAAAAGAACTATTGTTGAATTTCCGAACATAATAATAATTTCTGGAGTAATATTATCAGAAAACGATTGAGAGGACAAGTAAATGTATTATATAATGGTGAAGGTTGATGAACTTAGATTTCCTCTGAAAATTCCACGCATGTTACAAAACAAGTTATAGAGTATAATCGGAGTTACAAGAACATTGTTCTATTACACTGTTAAAGAGAGAAAATACAAGAAATAGTATTAAAATCAAAATTTGCTGCTACGGAGTGCTATGGATCTAAGAATGCTAGCTCTTGATAATAAACCCTATAGAAACAAGCCAAATCATTATGAAACTCATTATTTCCTAGTGCACTTAAGGTGTGAACCAATGGACAAGTAGTGTCATGAAGACCAACCTGTTGTGTTGGACACCGAATTAGAGGTTGAAAAAGTCTAGAAGTATAGAGTGTAAAACAAAAATTTGTTTCCCACATACTCTAATATAAAATACATAAGTAAATAGGTAAGCCAAAAGTAAAAAATGAAATGGATAATGGAAAGAAGGTGAGCAAAGTATTTGGAGGAAGGATACCTGGAAACGAGTGTCTTCAACTTTTTTCCTCCCCAAAACAAAATATTTGGAACGTTTAGCTTGCATAAAATTATAGGGGTATGTTCTATACACTATAAAAATATGTATACAATGAAAAGAATAATATTTTTACAGCTAGAGCCTAACTATACAAGTCAACGAAAAATGTAGACATTGAAACCCTCTTAGAAAAACCCTGTTTTGTTGGGCTATTATTGAAGAGAAAGGTAAGAAAGAAAAAAGAAAAAAAACTATATAGATATTGTGAGATACTGTTATAAAACCTTGTCTTTATGGTACCAAGAAGAATTTCCAATGTGCGGGGAAAGTGTGAACAAGGAGGTAAATTAGTATCTCCACCAAGAATCAATCACCCATCAAAACGACTCAAGTACCTTGTCAGAACGGGGCATACCTGTAAAGAACCTGAATGAGAATTTCCCAGTCTGGTAGAGGGAGAGCTCGTCGGTTCTAGAATATTAGATCAAGGAACATTGGGTACGATATAAAAAACTTAAACACATGTTATTCATGTAACCATATGTAGGAGCTAGAATGAGAGGCACGCTGTTATATTTCACTATAAACTTTAACTAGAAAGGCAAAGAAACGAGGAGAAAAATAAATAAGTAGAGGGAACATTTTGAAGGTGATTTACCTTAAAAATAATTTAGATCAATGTAAAGCAATGATATAGTTGACTCAAATATGAAATTGATAAGTCAAAGGCAGGTGATAACAATCCAAAAGTCCAACACAACAAATCATAGACAGACGCACCAATGTTTACAAATTATAGAAAACAAAACAACCAAAGATGAGGGACATCCTCATAGAAGCATTTAGAGAAAAATAAGAAGCAGAAAAAAATACTCGAATGGGAGGGATAGCCATAGAGAAAAAAAGAGGGGTGTTACGTGGAGGCATCAAGAAATTTTGAGTGCAAGGACAATAAATTATAACTTTTCTAATTTTCAAGATTTATTTTCTAATTAAAATGAGGATTATGTTTTAGTTACTTCATCTCCATGCAAATCTTTTGTATTCACTAAATAAAAAATAAAAAATACTTCATCTTTTGTTACTTCATCTCCATGAGAGACTTGCACTAAATAAAAAATACAAATCTCCTATTTTTCCTAAAAATAAAGATTCTCTCCATCAACATGGAGGAGAATGAGACAGTAGTAGCATTAATCTCACACATCAAAGACCTTAAAGACAAGGTTGGCAACACTAGAGAGGTTGTAAGTAATAGTGATTTGGTAAAAATTACTATGAATGGTATGACTGATGACTACCAGATGTTTATAATAGGCTTGAATGTGAGATAGAAAGCCCCCAAATTCGAATAATTGACATGGATTCTCATGTAATAGGAGGAAAGGCAGATGGCACTTCAACCCCATAGTTTAGATCCATCTCTAATGGCGAAAGAGAAGTTCTTTAGAGGGACGGCTAATGGAGGACATAAAAGTAGAGGTACAAAAAAAAAAAGGTTGAATCCATCACAAGTTATGTCACCAAATAGGAATGATCCACCATTAAAATGTTTCTATTGTGTAAAAATTGTCCATATGGCTAGAAAATCTCAAAAGAAGAAATTTTATGAAGGTCAGTAGAGATACAAGAGACATGCAGGTCACTTAGATGATGACCATAACCAGGATCTCAGATTGTTTATGACTGAATCTGATGAGAAGGAAGAGGAAGAGACATGGTATGTGGATTCAGGTGTGTCCACCCTCATGACAGGTAACAAACAATGTATTGAAGACTTCAAAGAAACCAACACAAGAGAAAAAATCCACCTTGGCAACGACAGGGGGTACCCAATCAAAGGACATGGTAATGATCCTGTAATTCTACCCAATGGAAATATTAGGCACATTCAGAATGTGATGTATGTACCTATAATTAATAAGATCTCATTTTTGTTTCAATGATAATAGATGAGAACCTTAAGGTAGAATTTTATAAATCATATTGTGTTGTTAAATATTTTCTAGATATATGAAGACCATTGCAACATGGATTCATGTGGGCAGTCTCTACAAAATGAATGTGAGAAGTTTGCCACATCAAGCGTTGACATCATCAGGTATGACAACAGAATATTTATGGCATCAAAGATTTGGCCATATTAATTTCAACGATTTTTAGTTACTTCAAAAGAGAGGTATGGTAACTGGTCTTCCTGATTTAAAGCATATTCATGTTGATTGTGAAACATGTGCTCTTGGGAAGATGAAAAGAGATGAGTTTCATATTAATGTTAATATAAAACAGAGAGATATACTAGATTTATCCCATTGATTTATGTGGGTCAATGCAGGATGTGCTTATTATTTCCTATTATTTGTTGATGACTGTACTAGATTTATGTGGGTCTATTTTCTCAGAAAAAAGATTCATAATTTTGAATATTTCATGTAGTTCAGAACCATGATTGAGAAGAAGACACGTAAATATCTCAAGATTTTCTGCTTGGATCAAGGGGGAGAGTACAGGAAGGCTAACTTCCACAAATATTTCAAAGACCATGGAATACTGTAGCAATTTATAGTACCCCACACTCCTCAGTAGAATAGGGTTACAGAGACAATAAACAGAACTCTCGTGGATTGTTCTCGCAGTATGCTAAAAGGTAAGAATATTTCTAATGAATTTTCGACTAAAGCGATAAACACTACATTGTATCTGAAAAACAAGAGTTCTAGAAAGAGTCTTGAATTTAATATTCCTTTTCAAGCTTTATTAGTATTGAAAACTACAGTTAAGAATTTAATGATTTTTGGATCCAAAGCATTTGCCTATGTACCAAATTAGGATAGAAATAAATTGGATTCAAAGGCCATTAGAAGTGCCTTTGTTGGGTATTGTAGAAAATTTAAAGCTTACAAATTATTTGATCCTTCTAGTCATAAAGTTTTTGTGAGTAGAGATGTAGTGTTTCATGAACAGGTACATGATGGAAACAATGTAGATAACAATGATGAATGGGATATTCCTTTGTTGGTGGAAGAAGGGAATGATGAAACAAGAGAAAGCTATGAAGAACAGTAGGAGGGACAATAGAAAAATGAAGAAGTGAAAATTTCAGATACAGCTATCGAACAAAGTCAATCAAGAGATAATCGGAACAAGTTGGTTACCACTTCGACACCCAGGAGATCAAGTAGGTAAACACAACTTCCAACTAGACATAGAGAGAATTATTTTATAACTAGCATGTTAAATGTTGTTGAACCCTCTAGTTATAAAGAATCGAGTCAATATAATGAATGGAGGAAAGTTATGGAAGAGGAACATGAATCAATTCTTTAAAAAAAAATTGGGAGTTAGTTGAATTACCCGAGGGAAAAAAAACGATAGGTTGCAAATGGCTATACAAGCCCAAAGTTGAAGCAGATGGGGGCATTGATAAGTATAAAGCTAGGCTCGATGCA
Organism: Pinus albicaulis; assembly: GCA_034641835.2. Taxonomy (NCBI): domain Eukaryota; kingdom Viridiplantae; phylum Streptophyta; class Pinopsida; order Pinales; family Pinaceae; genus Pinus; species Pinus albicaulis. The sequence continues at coordinate 1,135,157,321 of CM076574.1, forward strand.
AAGGGGTATTAAAAAAAAAAGGTATAGGCTATGAGGAAAACTTCGCCCTTGTAGCTAAAATTAATACAATCACAATGTTAATTGCCTTAGCTACTAAAAATCAGTAGATAATGCACCAGCTAGATGTTAAATATGATTTCTTGAGTAGGGAGTCGAAAGAGGAATTTTATTTAGAGAAACCCGCAGGGTTTGTCAAATAGGTAAAAGAACACTTAGTCCATAGATTAAAGAAAGCTTTCTATGGAATAAAATAGGCTCCAGGATCATGGTACGATAAAATTGATTCATTTTTCCTACAACACAACTATAATAGAAGCAAAAATGACCCCAATATCTATATTGTGTTTTATAAAAAGGGGAAAATTATTTTCATTTATTTATTTGTAGATGATCTCATCATTACAGGAAATGCAGATAAATTCATTGAGTAAATCAAGGTGCATATGTCACAAATGTTTGAGATGAAAGATCTCGATGAGCTTCGCTACTGTTTGGGTCTAGATATCTGGAGAGATTCTGGACAAAATTTTATAGCACGTAGTAAGTATGTTAGGAGTCTTCTGAAAAAGTTTAAGATGGATCAATGTAAGGCTACAACAGTGCCACTACAAAAGAATACCAAACTTCATAGCGATGATGATTCAAAGGAGGGAGATGCAACATTGTACAGGAAGTTGGGTGGGAGTTTAATCTACTTGACCACTACTAGACCAGATTTTTCTTATGTAGTCAATGCATTCAGCCAATTCATGTCCAAGCCACTTGAGATCTATTGGATTGCAGCAAAAGGCATCTTAAGGTATCTACAAGGAACCTTAGACTATGGAATTTTGTATACTGATTCCTGTGATGCTAAATTGATAGGCTTTCAAACTCCGATTGGGCTGGAAACATAGATGACAAGAGATCCATAACTGGCTATGCAGTTATCATTGGATTTGGGGTTATTGCATGGAATAGTCAAAAGTGGAACACAGTTTTGCTTGTCTTTAGCGGAAGCAGAGTACCAAGCGATGTGTGTAGTGACTTGTGAGGCAAAAGTTATGAAATGTGATAACCAGAGCTCCATCAAACTTGCAAAAAATTTAGTGTTTCATAAAAAAACTAAGCACATTGATAGACAGTTCCACTTCGTTAGAGAGAAAGTTCAGTCAAGAGAAATTCATGTGGAATATTGTAATACTTGTGATAATGTTACTTATACTTTTACTAATCCTCTTGGTAGAATTAAATTTGAAATTTTTAGTGAAATGTTAGGAATATTTGTGAACCCTTTCTCCATTAAGGGGAACCGTTGAAGTTCATTGAGAAACTGAATTAGAGAGAGTTAGTTCACCATAACCTTAGATTAGGAGTTTGTTCCTACTTTTTACGTATTGGTTATAACTTCCCTATTTGCATGTAACCTATATATCGTTTGATATGTAAAGAGAATGAGAGTGACTTGCAACGCAGTCCCTACTGGTGTAGTATCTCAAAGTAGAGATAACCAATACAACTTTCATTAATTTAATCTGCCATTTTTTATCATAAAATATTATAACTGAGATTTTTCTCGGCTTACAACCATACCTATTGTATGTAGGATACAAAATAATTAAATTAGTTTACAAATTTCTGCATTAATTTGGAGACATGATTAAGTTAGATGCAAGTGTAAACCATGTTAAATTCCAGAATTTAAATGAGATAATTCTAAACAAACTTCAGATACGCTACTGTATGTTTAATAAGGAAACCTTTTCGTGAAACTATACCAAGTGATTAAGGAGATTAGTGGTTACCTCACAAATCTTTCCAAGATTAATATTTAACAATAATCCTATACAAAAATTATATAAAAAATATGCATCGTACGTTAACTATCAATTGTATGAGAAGTTTAGAATGATACACAATTGGAGATAAATGTATAACGCATGTTTCTTTCCATTCTAGGGAATGGGTTAAGGATACAATGTTAAATGAAAATATAGGAATGATATTACAATATCAAAAATCACGCCTTAACTAATAGCAACTCATTACAATGGTGAAGTTTCCTATGTGACCAAATCCATTTTTGGGGACACAGAAAATAACATACTTCCTCAAAGCAGAATTTGTATGTAAATATACTACATCGTTACTATGAACGATAGAAATGCATTTGCAGGAAAATCCACATGTATATTCCTTAAGGTGGATCATTTCCCCTGTTAACAACTCCAAAGATTCGAAACTATCAAGTATAGCACAAAAGCTACCACTATTAATATAAAAAAACCTTCCAAGAGAACACATGAAGTTCCAGAAAAGAACTATTGTTGAAGTTCTGAACATAATAATAATCTCTAGAGTAATATTATTAGAAAACGATTGAGAGGAAAAGTAAATGTATTATATAATGGTGAAGGTTGATGAAATTAGATTTCCTCTGAAAATTCCACCCATGTTACAAAACAAGTTATATATTATAATCAGAGTTACAAGAACATTGTTCTATTACACTGTTAAAGAGAGAAAATACACGAAATAGTATTAAAATCAAAATTTGCTGCTACGAAGAGCTATGGATCTAAGAGTGCTAGCTCTTGATAATAAACCCTATAGAAACAAGCCAAATCATTATGAAGCTCATGATTTTCTAGTGCACTTAGGGTGTCAACCAACAAAAAAGTAGTGTCATGAAGACCAACCTGTTGTGTTGGACACTGAATTAGAGGTTGAAAAAGTCTAGAAGTATAGAGTGTAAAACATAAATTTGTTTCACAAATACCTATAAAATAAAATACATAAGGAAATAGGTAAGCCAAAAGTAAAAAGTGAAATGGATCATGGAAGGAAGGTGAGCAAGGTATTTGGAGGAAGGATACCTGGAAACGAGTGTCTTCAACTTTTTTCCTCCCCAAAACAAAATCTTTGGAACGTTTAGCTTGCATAAAATTATAGGGGTATGTTCTAGACACTATAAAAATATGTATACAATGCAAAGAATAAGATTTTTATAGCTAGAGCCTAACTATACAAGTCAATGAAAAATGTAGACATTGAAACCCTCTTAGAAAAACCCTGTTTTGCTAGGCTATTGCTGAAGAGAAATGTAAGTAAGAAATATATATATATATATATATATATATATATATATTACGAGATACTGTTATAAAACCTTGCATTTATGGTACCAAGAAGAATTTCCAATGTGCGGGGAAAGTTTGAACAAGGAGGTAAATTAGTATCTCCACCAAGAATCAATCACCCATCAAAACGACTCGAGTACCTTGTAAGAACAGAGCATACCTGTAAAGAACCTGAATGAGAATTTCCCAGTCTGGTAGAGGGAGAGCTCATCGGTTCCAGAATATTAGATCAAGGAACCCTGGGTACGATATAAACAACTTAAACACATGTTATTCCTGTAACCATATGCAAGAGCCAAAATGAGAGCCACACTGTTATATTTCACTATAAACCTTAACTATAAAGGCAAAGAAATGAGGAGGAAAATAAATAAGTAGAGGGAATATTTTGAAGTAGATTTACCTTACAAATAATTTAGATCAATGTAAAGCAGTGATATAGTCAACGTGAATCTGAAATTGATAAGGCAAAGGAAGGTGATAACAATCCAGAAGTCCAACGCAACAAATCGTAGACAGAGGCACCAATGGTTACAAATTATAGAAAATAAAACAACCAAATATGAGGGACATCCTCATAGAATACTTTAGAGGAAAATAAGAAGCAAAAAAAAATACTCGAATGGGAGGGATCGCCTTAGAGAAAAAAAGAGGGGTGTTACCTGGAGGCATGAAGAAATTTTGAGTGTAAGGACAATAAATTATAACTTTTCTATTTTTGAAGATTTATTTTCTAATTGAAATGAGGATTAAGTTTTAGTTACTTCATATCCATGCAAATATTTTGTATTCAAATCAAGACTGGAATGTACACCTTCCATGGATGCACAAAATTCAGAAGCTTATCCTTTTAAATATCATGAAAAATATTCCGATTAGCTGAAGGATTCACATCTGTCAGATTCTCTTAAGAATGACCAACTCCTTATCATTCTTGTGAATATTTTGATGCTAATCATTTTCCTTCTGGCACAAGACATCGTCTTGTGTTTTAGCGAATGCTTGATTTATTTGGTGAATCAAATCCCTCTTCTTGATATATTAATTCCGCAAGTTGATACAAAGGTTGGATCTGATTCAACACCTTTTGAATCACTGTATCCTAATTGGTTTTTGGTATTTTCTATACTATAATTCACATTTAATTATTCTAATCAGATAGAAGGTAATGGATAGAAGCCATCTTACTGAAATCTTTGATGAATCTTCTCTAATAGCTAACTAACCCTAACAAACACCTGACATCTCTCTACTTTTGAGGAGCAGGTACCCTTTTTATAATAGTAATTTTTCTCGGGTCCACCTATATTCCTGCTTGGGAGATTGAGTGTCCCAATAAAAATCCTTCTATTTTCACGAATTCAAAATTTTATGAGCTCACGGAGAGATGCATCTCAATGCAACTTCTCAACACTTTTCCCAAATTGGAGAGAGCTTCCTGGAAGTCATCCCCACAGGGTGTGAAATCATCCATCTAGATTTAAACTGAGTCATGGACTAGCTCAGAGAAAATTCTCAAGATATCTCTTTAGAAGGTAGCTGGGGCATTGCACAAACCAAAGGGTAGGACTCTATAAGTGAAGGTACCCCAAGGGCAGGTGAAATTAGTCTTTTCCTAGTCTTTAGCTCTAATTTGGATATGGTTATACCCATTGAACCCATCTAAGAAGGAAATAAATTCTTTCCTGCAAGGCCATCCAGGAATTGGTCTATAAAGGGAAAGGGGAAATGGTCCTTATTGGTGTCTTTTTTAAGCTATCGATAATCAACATAGGTTCGCGATTTTCCATTCTTCCTTGGGACTAGGACAAGAGGAGATACCCACTCACTGTCAGATATAGGAGAAATGAAACCTGCATCCAACAGTTTCTGTAGTTCTTCCTTGACTATGTCCTTTAGAGCTGGATTCATCCTTCTTTGGGGTTGTCGCATAGGCTTGCATCCTTCCCTAATGTAAATATGATGTCTGCATATTGAAGTATGCACCCCTTACATGTCCTTGTAATCCGAGCAAATCCATCTAGGTTTTCTTCTAGAAGTTGGCATAGGTGATTTTATTCTTCATATGAGAGGCTTGAGTTGATTTTCAAAGACCTAGATGGGCCAACCTCAATAGCCTTGGTGGTTTTAGAGGTTGAATCGACTGAGTGCAATTCCATCCAAGGTTCACTTTCAGATTCTTTGATTAGGTTTTCAAGCAGACTATTAGTGGGGGACTGGTTTTGAATGACATGGTTGATGATTTCACCTTCATCAAGTTGTCCCCCTATAAGAACAACATTCATGGTACAAATGGAAGTAGTGTTATATACCTCATCTTCTTCATCCTCCAACCATATAGCTAGAGCATGATCAATCAAAGGCTGGGCTAGAGGATATAATACCAGTTTTTTAGACAAGGGCCCATATTTAATGGTCATGGTTCTAGCCTAATAGTTGATATAAGCATCTGTAGTGGCTAATAAAGATCTCCCTAAGATGTTAGGATATCCATTGAACTTGGTTTTTGGCTACAAAACCAAGAAATCTATAGTATACTCCCAAGAGTCATTTGAAACCATAACATCCTCAACAGTTCCTTCCGGAGTTACTCTGGACTGATCCGCAAGTTGCAGAACTGTTGTGGTTTTCCTCAATGTCCCTTGGAGGTTGAGTTTGAACATAGTTTCCTTGGTCATGACATTTATGGCAGCCTCGAGATCAATCTGAGTATTGGAGACTTTGACACCATCTATGTGTACATATACAACTGTACTACCAAGGTCTAGATACTTTGGAAAGATCACCCTTCCCAACATTGAGTTTGACAGATGTCCTACTATATTAATGGTGGGGGTATCTTTCTTCTTTATCCCACATTTCTTGAAGAAATTTTCCTTGATGAGCCTATTATAAATATGGACATCCTTAATGGCCTGTAGAAGCAGTATCTTTACACACAAAATTTTCAATTCTCCCAAAAGTTCAGTCTCCTCTGGGGTGTACTGATTGGAATGGATCAAGTGCTTGAGAAAAGGAGGTTGTTGGATATGAATGTTACTTTCTTCCTTTTCCTGCTCAACCTATATAGGTGGAGATGGAGGGTGGATGTCTGGGAGTACTCTTCCCGACCTGAGTTTAATCTCCTATATCTCCATAGCATAAGCTAGATAGGAGGCATCCACCCTTGTGATGGATTGTTCCACTAAGGTTGTCGAGGAACATATTACTAAAATGGTCGGTTCATAGGCTGAGGATGACATGGAGGGTTGTAAGGCCAGGTAGGAGGTGTAAGCCAGGATAGAGGAGTGGTGGTGTACCAAGGTTGCATGGATTCATTTTGATTATTTTGATAGTAAGAGTAAGGTGCACCTTGCATACCCTACTGATATGACCTAGGGCCTTGAGGACTTCTCCAGTTTATGAAATAGACTTTCTCTGGTCCTAGTTCTCCACCTTGATATATAACTTTGAGTCCAGGTAAGGAGGAACACTTGTCTATGGCATTATTCTCCTCATAGACTAAGCAAACCTCTATGACATTTAGTGAACATTCATTTCTAAGGTGTTTTCTAGTACATCTAGGGAAAAATATAGCCAAGGCTATTTCTGATTCCTCTTGCTTCTTTTTGACCTGCATTGTGTTCATTTTCAAAGAAAATGTGTGCATCATGTCACTCTTGAAGTCCTCCAGCATATTTCCAATCTCATGTTTGATGGAGGTGGAAGAGGAAGGGTATTGATTGTACTTTGGCATACTCTACCTTTCTTCCTAGCTGCCCTAGAATGGTTCCTGAAGATAGTTTTGATTTTTTCATAAGGCAGTTGGTAGATAAATCCTCCTGATAACATATTGAGGGTTTCTATCACCTCCTCCCTCATCCCTCAGAGAAGTATTTGTTTAAGCGATCCGGGATCAAGAGTACAATTCGCTCTCTTATAGTTTAATTGAAGCCTCTCTTCATAATCTACTAGGGATTCATCGAGCCCTAGAGTCATCCTGAATATCTCATTCTTAGTTTCCTTGGACCTACAGTAGTCCATATACTTGTTTTTGAAAGCTTCTTGCATCTGTGCCCAGGTAGTGATGTTGTTCCCAAGTAGACCCATGAAATAGCGCAATTCTGCAACCTTAAGGGTATATGCAAATAGCTTCATCTTCTGATCATCTGAGGCATAGTCATAGGTCCTATAGACAACAGAAAATTAAAACATGAATGTTTCGGGATCTTCCGAGGTAAGTGCATGAAAGTGTGGAAGGGCTAAGGGGCTAATGTTTTTCATTTTAGTTTCCCCATCTCTCTGTAATTGGAAAGGCTCCCCGAGCTTCAGTGTCAGCCATTGTTGGGATAGGTGAAGCAGGTTCTTGAGGTGAAACAAGATCTTCTTCTTCTCCAATAGGTTCTTCAAAATTCTCAAAAGTCTCACCTATGGTGTGTTCAACCTCACAACCACTGAAGAAGAGTGAAGGGTGACTATGTGGTCATATGGGGGATTTAGGTAAAAAATTTCCTTTTATATCCCTAGTCCTACGAGGCATGAAATTTTGTTTTTTTTTTTTATAAATATTTTTGAAACAACATGTAAAAGGAAAGAATAAAATAATGCTAAAAAAAAATCAAAACATCTACTAGACACTTTCCTGGCAACGATGCCAAAACGTGGTGAGCCCTGGTACTGCACCAAGAATGCTGCAACTCCCAGAGGCTGCCCTAATTTACTTTATCAACCCAGGGTTCATAAAAACTTATAGGTGACAATTTTAAATACACAACAGATGCATTCTACTCATGTCATCCTCTTCTGATATTTACGAAAGGGTTCTACTTCTAGGGTTTCTGGATGAAGTCTGTCACATTTCTGAATTTAGACCTAGGGCTAAAAAAAATCCAATGTCATGGTGCTATTAGCAAGTACAAAACTACACTACATCAAGTAGGTACATGTAACTACTCTGCAATGAAATAAATATACACATTAAGCTATGATAAGAAATGAAAGAAACCTAGGCATCTTTCATGAAGTAAATTTTTGAATTGAAATTGCATAAATGAAACTAATATAATCACAGTTGGCTTGGCCAAATGGCTTAAAACATTGTAATCACTCTATGCTCTATCTATCATGCTTTTAATCATGCAACTAATCATGACCTAAATATGCTTGTAAATGTGTTGTTTTGCAGCTAGGAGAAGAAACCGCTAAGGTGGCTTATGCAAGGCTTGAACACATGGGTGCAAGGCCGAAGGTGTATGGGTCAGTTTTGCAGGTCTAGAGGATGTGGATGGTGGTTTCTAGGCTTAAGAAGGGGCCCACTAGTGTTGCTTGAAGTGTTGCTACATGTTTCTTGTATTGCTACAAGAAATTCCTGAATTGCTAGAGGGAACAGTCCGAGGGAAATCTGAGGCCAAAAATACGTGTGAAAAGGGTAGGGAAGGTGGAGTGACGGTGGATTTATATGACTGGAATGTGGCCCACCCCTTGGCCAAGCTCATAACCTCTTGGGAATCCTATCCTGCACCCATAGGGTTAGCTCATGGTGTAGAGATGAAAAATATGAAAACAGGGCTGATGGAAATTTTGATGAAGATAAGGCTTATGAAGGGTTAGAGATGAAGCTGAAGGTGCTAGTGAAGTTCTCCTTGGCTCTGCTACGTGAACTTGCAAGAAAGATACCCGTTCATGCAAAAAATATGGACAAATTGATGATAAAGACAATGGATAAGATGACTTGAATTTGGAAATAAAATATACTTTAACATGCAAACAGAGATCTAACACAACATTCTAAACATATCCATGGAACTGCATCAACCAAACTTATCAATTTCAAGAAATCATAAATTAAAAACCAATTTTGGTCTGTGGGGAAGGTCTACCCTCCTCAAGCTCCAATGAAAAATATTAGAGGGGAGGCTTCACTCATAAATTTTTGAATTTATAACCTATTCTACCCACATGCAACAAGCTAAATCTATAGCAGAAGAGGAATGAAAACAAACCAAAAAAAATGAATGCAAATACAAGAAAAGTAGCTAAATAATCACAAGAAAAACTAGCTAAAATGACATGAAAGTAAAGAATGAATGTACAAGAAATACTAAGGCACATGGATCAGGACCTAACCCACAAGCCTATCTCTTTGAAACTAGATCAGTGAAGCAAAATCTAAATACTCATTTTCTTGCAAATGATACTCTCATTACATCAACATGAAAGTCTCAAAAAATTATTACAAGAGCAAAGAGCCTAATTTATTTCTCCAAAGTTCGAATCCTAATGAGCTACTACTCAGCCCTTTTTAACCTAAAGGGTAGCTACCAAACACTTCCTAAAAAGTAGGTTATGAGTCCACTTGACTACAAGTGAAGTGTGGATTTGGTGCACTTCATATTGAGTTTTCTTAGCTGCCTTTGATTTCGAGCTGTTGAAGAGAATCTCGAGGATACCTTGGCTACCTTTGGGAGTTAAGGAGGGTGGAAAATCCCTATAGAATCTCTCCTTGTTGTCTACTCTAAGTCTTAATGACAAAATCTTCCCTAAAAATGCAATATCTTCATGCTTTTCTTGCATTTAACTCATTTTAGGTACTCGAAGTATGATAAGCCTCAATCACCATCTACACTAGCATCATAAGACCATAATATAATTAAAATACAAGAAAAGGAGTCTTAATAAGGCAAAAAGGTGACCATTAACCCCTCCAAATGTACCTAATGATGGAGCTCACCAACAAGAAGGATCGCTACCCTCTCCCTTGAAATTGTATGACATCAATTACGTATTTCATCCGTTATCTTTACAATTACAGGTAATTACATGAAATAACCCTGACTTGAACCGCTAATGTCATCATGCTTATAACCAACATAAAACCATGTAAATAACAATGAGATAACAACCATTAAGGCCACACATTAATAAGTACAAAATAAAAGAACTTAGCTTTTATTAAACAAAGGAAAGAGCCAACCAGGTCGGGATTTTGACGCACCACTAGGCCATAGACATAGCTGAACCAAATATTTCTTCAACCATCCACCCCGGTTCCATATTACAAGAATGGATGTGGGATGTCATGAATAAACCAATCAAAAAATAATGAAGGGAATCCAGAGAATAAACCATCTCCACCATACTGTGATGACAATTAAATTGTTACTGAGACCATGAAGCTGAATGGAGCTTAGAATGCCTTGAGACTGAATCATTATCCTTGAGGAATTTTCCATCTCCTTGTCTCTCAGGATTTATCGCAATTCACACTGGATCACTATGCCTTAAATCGTGGCACCACCCTTAGGTTTTACCGTGTATCCCACCAAAACTGGTCAAGGAATTGCTAGAACTTTGGGAATTTCCTGAGACCACCTCTTCCCCAGATTTTTAAAACCATTCGGTAATTCGAAAGCTCAAAATAGAGCCCAATTCCATCACACCATGACTAACTAGAAAAATACAAGGAAGGGTTGAAAACCATTGTGAAAACCTGGCAAACCATGCCACCGACATCAACATAACCAAATACCAACATGCATAAGCCATTCATGTCCAAATAGGCTACGAAATCACACATACAATACATTACGTGCATTGAAGTTGTTTGATCCTCCTCTTCCTTGCTTGATCTTTTCTTTCCTTCCCTTTCCTTGTCCTTCCTTTTCTTTCTTTCCCTTTTCTAGGTCCAATGCTGAAATGCTCGACTAAAACTCTAAGTGTCTAGGAGTGTGTGAGAGAGAGAATAGAGATAGAGCTCCAAAACTGAACTAACAAAAGTTTTGAGAAAAAACATTCCAACTGGTCCTCAAAATCCGTTTTAACAATATGGCCTATATTTTCTTCATTTTCATTTATTTTCATTCATTTTCCCCCCCACGTGCAACCTGTGACCTTTCACCTTCCTTTTCTCCTATTTCCATTACTTTCATAAATATAATGCCAATAAATGCTACTTTTCCTTTCCAAACCCTTTTCCATTGTCTTGTGCAATTTTTTTTAGCCATAATAACCGAAATGAACACCCTCACTAGGACGTGTTGCCTAACATTCAACTTGGAATAATGTCCCATCAACCATGGTTATTATTTTTCCTCTATTAACTTTTATTACATGGATTTTTTAGTAGGGCTATTACATATATATCAAATAGGTTTAGTATGGACAAATAAAAACCTATAAAAAGACCTATTTAAGTAGGAACAAAATTGAGGAAACACAATGATAGATTAATAGTTGGTTCAAAATTGTATAAGGGACTTGTAGCCACTTGTCTACAGTAAGAATTGATGCTATGTGTGTACCTAATTACTTTCCCAAATATGAAGTCTCCTAAGGACTCACTAAAATGTTTGAAAAATAAATTTGACATATAACACCCGTACAAATCACTATGGATTGTGATACACAAGTTTTCAAGACAACGAACCTAGAGGATACATAAGTAGTGACTTTTATAGTAGTATTGATGATAGGAAAATCACTTCAGGAAATGCTTTTGATTTGATTATAAGCTTGATTTCATGGGCCTATAAAAAAATATCATTGTGTCAATATCTTCCATGGACCCAAAATATGTAGCATCTCATCTCATGGACCTCTAAAAAAATCCCATTGTGTCAATATATTTCAGAGACCCAAAATATGTAGCAACTAGTAGAGCATCATGAAATGGAGTATGTCTATGGTGACCCTTGAAAGGCCTTGCACATGTGTTCACTAGAAGAGAAAGCACATTGACACTCACTAACATATCATTTTCAGCCTTGCCAACAATGGTAACATTTCCCTTCAATTATGTGAATCTAGAGATAAAATAATAGATATCTTCACCAAACCATTTGGAATAAATTTTTTTGAATTTCAAACACAAAACTTAAACAATGTTAATAATAATGAATGTAACAACTAAAATAAAGGAAGATTGTTAAAATGTAATGTAATGTAACATAGTGACCTAATATGCATAGATTAGATAGTTAGGTTATAGTTGACTTATGAAATGTTGCTAGTTAATTAGGTAATTGATATTTCCATTCATTTCATGAAGAGAAAGGCTAGTCATGCCCATGAAGTTTATACATCAATTTTAATACCTTTGCACCTCTAATTTAATAATTCTTGGCTTAAAGTCAATACAAGTCTATTTAAGGTATGGTAGATAAGTTCATAATTTTTTTTCCATAAATTATTCTTTAATATTTTTTTTTAATTTATTCATTTAAAATCATTTATGTTTATAAATGTGGACTTCAAAAGTCCATTCATGTCGTCCCTTTGATATTATTAGGTATATAATATCTATCTCATAGCAAGTAATCATCTAATCTTTGACCTAATTAGGATGGTTTAGCAATGAAATTATAAATTTAAATTATTATTATTTTTTTTCTTAACTAGATTGAGTGTAGTCCATGAGACCATCCTTACTAAATGGAAAAATGAATAGTTTAGTTTTTTAATTTAATCACTTAACTCCTGATCACTAGGGTTGTTACATATATATATATATCTCAAAGAGGTTTAATATGGACAAATATAAACCAACAAAAAGGCCTATTTAAGTAGGAATAAATTTGAGCAAGCACAATGATAGATTAATAGTTGGTTCAACATTGTATAAGGAACCTGTAGGAATTTGTCTACAGTAAGAATTGATGTTATGTGTGTACTTAATTACTTTATGAAATATGGAGTCTCCTAAGGACTCACAAAAATTTTGGAAAAATAAATTTAACATATAACATAGGTACAACTCACCATGGAATGTGATACACAAGTTCTGAAGACAACACACATAGAGGATACGTAAATAATGACTTGTATAGCAGTATTGATGATAGGAAAAGCACTTAAGGATATGTGTTTCATTCGAGTATAATATTGATTTCATGGGCTTATAACAAAATATCATTATGTCAATATCTTCCATGGACCCAAAATATTTAGTAGTTGATCTCATGGGCCTCTAAAAAAATCCCACTATGTCAGTATATTTTAGGGACCCAAAATATGTAGAAAATAGTAGAGCATCATGCAATTGAGTATGGCTATGGTCACTCTCGAAAGGTCTTGCACACGTGGAGGAGCCAACTACCATTTTTTGTGAAAACAATTCAATAATCTCATTGTCAAAGAACTATGTGTTTCACTAGAACAGAAAGCACATTGACACACTAACATATCATTTTGAACTTTGACAACAATGTTAACACTTCCCTTCAATTATGTGGATCTAGCAGCCAACTAGTAGATATCTTCACCAAACCATTTAGAATAATTTTTTTTTTGAATTTCAAACACAAAACTTAAACAATGTAACAATTAAAATTAAGAAAAAGTGTTAAAATGTAATGTAATCTAACATGATGACCTAATATGCATAAGTTAGATTGTTGGATAGTAGTAGATTTATAAAATGTTGCTAGTTAATTAGATAATTGATATTGTCATCCATTTCATAAAGAGAAGGGCTAGTCATGCCCAAGAATTTATAAATTTTAATACTTTTGTACCTCTAATTTAATAATGCTTGGCTTAAAGTCAATAAAAGTCTGTTTTAGGTATGTAGATAAGTTCATAATTATTTTTCATAAATTATTCTTTAATATCATTTTTTATTTATTCACATAAAATCATTTATGTTTATAAATATGGAGATCAAAATTCCATTCATGTCACCCCTTTGTTATTATTAAGCATATAATATCAAACTCATAGCAAGTAATCGTCTAATATTTGATCTAATTAGGATTGTTTAGCAATGAAATTATAAATTTAAATTTTTATTTCTTTTCATAAATGTAATTTGAAAGTAAAACCCTGTAAAGGCTAAATCGCGCAAAAATGAACTCATTCCATTTTCATAAATACCTAATTACATTAGATAAACCAATTAAACCCATTAACAAACATCAAGGAAAAAATTAAAAATATCTAACCATATGGGGAATGGTGTGCAAAAAGTCTTCGCATCATTTTTATTAAGCTTGTAATAACAATCTCATAACAGCTTTAAACTATGTTCCAATAAGGATTGCTCAGAAATCAAAAGACAAATCTAGAGTCTAAATTATGGGGGTATCTAACACAATTTCCATACACCGTGCTTCGAGTAAACAATGCGTTCCGTGGAGTTTAGTTTGGTCTCTTTATATCGAGTAGTTCACACCACGAAGGCTAAGAGAAAACATACAAAATTAATGGAATACGTGGTCAATATTGAATGCTTTAACCACAAAAGAGAGGGAGAAAAAATATTAATCGAATTTGTGGTCAATATTGTAAAACATGCGGATTTAATCAATAGGGAGAAAATATGACTTAGTTTAATATGGTATCGTGATGCTCCCCTTGACTTAAAAGATAGAGGAACATTCAAAATTTGACTCCGAAGCGGGTGCCGAAATTTGATTGGAAGAGAGGAGTGGAAAATGCAGTTGTGTATATGATGTAATAAAATAGTTTGGATGATATTTTTTGCGTTGGAATTTTTAATAATGTTATCAAAATTTCTAAATTATTTTATAAATTTTTAAAACTAGCAGGTAGACAATTAGAACCTTCAATAAACTGGTAGACAATTAGAACCGTCAATAAACTGGCACAAGCATTTCATTTCAAAAAAGTAAAACCTGGAACAGTTTAGAGGCTACTAGTAAAAGTTGTAATGATTATGTTCACGAAATGTGTAGCGGTAACAGCACACATTTAAGCAAAATGTGACATTCAAAGCAAAAGAGACCCTGTGGTAGGGTACCCACAACACTCAAAAAAAATCTAATGTTGTGAATTATTTTAAAATTCTCTAGATTAGAAGGTCCTACTTTCCAAAGCTGTTAGAATTTCTGATAATTCCAGAACAAGGACTGAGAGAATAATACTCTCCTTCAACCAAACACAGAGAATAAAAAAAAATTGCTCACTGATAGACAGAGTTGACACACACTAATTCTATTTCATTAACTGAAAAACTATTACAAAAACTTGTTCAACCTCAATCAAAGGGATTACAGACTGCTACAAAACGCAGTGCTAGAGAACACTCTGTCTCTCTTAAAGAAAATTGCACACTATATGTGCTTTTTATAAAACACTGTCTCTCAGTTTTTTTACTTTCGAGCACACTTTTTTTTTGTTTTCACTACACTGCTGTGTATTTTCTAAACACATTTTTCATTAAGCCTTCGGGCCCTTTTTTTATATATTCTTTTTCATATGTGGCACAACACATTTTAACCAACATACAACTATACAAAAGAAATGAACTTCATAGACCTTCCGAGCCCACATTACAAATAGCGCATATAAAAGAAAGTTGTTAAAACATATATATATTATAAAATATCAAAGTTTATAATATATATTATATCGTTCGTTAATATATCATAACCAATGTTTCATCGCGCCATATCAAAAAAACATTATAACATAAACCTTATAACAAAACATGAAATTAAACCTTCGCACCGACTTCAAATCATATTGAACCAAATTTCATAGGAAATTCGCGTCTCAAAACCTTGTGACGTCACTCGGACCAAAGTCCGCGCGATAGCCATCTGATTACCCAGCGCTGGAGCCCGCGGATTCCAAACCAAAACATAAACTATGTTTAATAAAAACTTCGCATAAAAGGAGTTGTCGCTGACGTCAGGCCGAATTGTAATGCGAAAACTTTACGGCGTATTGTATAAAACGTTTTCTGGTCTGATTTTGGTCTTGCTGACGTCGGCACCAAACCAACGTGAAAAGCGTTGATTGGTCCACGTCTCTAGTGTGCTGGTAGTTAGGTCGGCTGCTGTCGTGGCCCAACTCAAATCAAATTTTAAAACAAAACTTTGCCGCGTAAGTTAAAACTCCGTTTCCAAAGAAAAAGGACTGTAAAGGTTTTAAACCTCGAATTAACTGTTTAATAAAAATAGAAAACGGCGTTTGACAAAGTTCACAAAAACAAAATTAGAAAGCGGCTAATTGCAGCGCAGTTGAAATTAACATTTCAACAAAAACGTGATGTGGCGGGATTCATTGACTTTGAGAAGTAAATGCTTGATGACAGAGCTCCCGAGCGGCCATGAACGAACTATTGGCATCACTTACCCAACATTCTTCGCTGTCATATAAATTAAAACCATCCCAGGTAGGTACATGTTCCGCAATGGAGATTCAAAATCAGACAAGAACGTGTTTTGCAGTCAGAGAAGGTTCTATCCGAAAAGTTAGTCTGAGTAGAAAATCCTTCATAATTTTTTCCAAAAATTCTAGAGAAACACTAAGATTTCTAAATGCGAGAAACAAACAAATACCCAAATAAATATACATACCTTACAAGTATATTATGAAAATAAAAGTAAAAAAAAAAATTGAAAAGAACATTTATGCTATTATGGTTTGATGATTTTCCCATAATATTTTAACTCGATTTAGTTTTTGGTGCGTTTCAAAATATTCATTATTTTGAAGATATAAAAAATTAAATAAGCAAATCATAAGAAATGACCACTTTTAAAATATATGCCATTATGTTTTAATGATTTTTCCATAATATTTTAGCTCGACCTTCATTTTTCATGCTCTTTGTAACATTTGAAAGGTGTTAAATAGATGTACATTTTTACGTTACAAGCATTCGATGATTTTATATGGATATTTATGATTTTCAAATATATGATGCAAATAATTATTTAACGATAAAAAAATTATTTCATTTTTTCCATAATTGCTAATTTTCTTTCACTTTAGATACTCTTTCATGTACAACCTTGATTTTATACATTTTTGGTATTTGTTTCCGCACATTTTTCATTTTAAATGAATAAAAAAACACTTCAAACAATAAAATATACATTTATAAAGATGATTATTTGTTACGATTCTTAATTCTTAATTTATATTTATAAATAGTGTTACTTCATAAAATATACGTTGTTGTGAATTTTGTGTTTGTTAAAGAGGAATTCTGGAATTTGTGTACGAGCACTGAGAGAATGTATAGCCTTTAAGTGAATTAGGTGAGAGAATGTATAGCCTTTAAGTGAATTAGGTGTCCTTCGAAGGTTTTATGCACTTTGGATGGGTTTCAAGGCTTTTAACAGGGTTTACAAACTAGAAAAAACGGCCTTGGGTACTAAATGGATTTTTTCAAGTTACATGCTCTGAAAGCATCTTCGAATTACCACATATGAGTCCCTAAATAGATTGTAGGCTTTTTATTGGGATTAAAGTGCAATTAAGAGATTACCACTCCAATACTGGGTCTTTTGGAATTTACCATGAAAACATTTTCGAATTACCACATATGAGTCTTAGTGGGATTAAAATACAATTAAGAGATTATCACTCTAATACTCAGTCTTTTGGAATTTACCATGGTTAAGGGAGAGCCATTGGACCATACATGAAGATTATATTGCTTGT
Source organism: Pinus albicaulis (assembly GCA_034641835.2). NCBI lineage: Eukaryota > Viridiplantae > Streptophyta > Pinopsida > Pinales > Pinaceae > Pinus > Pinus albicaulis. The sequence continues at coordinate 1,135,174,831 of CM076574.1, forward strand.
GAACAATAATGATACGTTGACCTACCATAGAGGATGCCTAAAATGGATATCGAGATTGACATGATGATATGACAATACTTATAACGTTTATAAAAACTACGTGTCTCATTAACTTCATCATGGTTAACGTAGGAAAAGAAGCTACTTAGGACATAAATTGTGTAACTATTTCCCTATCATATCAAATGACCTCAAACCACCACAAAATATCTCCAAAGGGGATATTTTGACACCATTTAGAATATTGTGGCCATTAAAGTTTTTATAACTTAGGGATATGGCTGCGACATTAATTGTTTATGTATGGGACTTACACCATATAAGGGGAATTTATAGATCATGAGAAATGAGAAAATATGTTATTAATGTTGTTCATGAATTATTACGAGGCTTTAGGATACCAAATATCTATTTTAAGGATTTAAACATTATCATAAGAATATTAATCAAGCTGCTTTAGATAATTATGATTGAATTATTATTGGAATTAATGGCAATGAAAGCGTGATGGGTTTATGTCATGACGTAATTATATTATTGTAAATAAATTGCTTGGGAGGATTTAGGAAAGAGCACTAGAATGTAGAAGACTTATTGTTACCTTAGAAAAAAAGTTGTGGTGGTCAAGTACATATAATGAACCTTCTCTAAAACTTTCCTAAAATTTTATGTGAGAAAAACAAATTACATTAAATTAATATAATTGGAGAGAAAGATTATGTTCATCACTTAGTTGGGGAAAAGGGGAAAAATACTACTTAAAATTAAATAAAAAATGTAAGAAAGAAAATGAGATTCAAGAAGACAAAAATCTCTTAAACTCCGGGGAGAACAAACAAAGGTGGTTCCTGGTTGGGTGGACGTGCCCTTGTTCCTGATTATTTCCCACACAATAATGACAGAAATCTTGTTATATTTGATTTACTGATTTGTTTGGAAATTGTTATCGAAATGAAATGTTAGAACATAGTGAAATTTTCATATATATATGTTGGAATTTTTTGAGCAATTCCTTAACAAGATAGAGGAGTAAAAGTTCCTCTTCTACAACACAGAGATTGAAACAAAATAAAATTGCAGACAGACACAGAGAAGTAAAACACTGCCATTTCATTAAAACAAACTGCCTGTTACAAAATAGGATTCTTCAGAACTCTGATGTTATGGATTCACAAAATAAAATATGCTGGCTGCTACACACGCAGCTCACTGTTTCACTATTTCATTCACAGCAAAATAAAATTTCTCTTTGTCTCTGTTTCTATGTTTTCAGCCTTGGAGCATTCAAAATACAATTACACAGTAATTATTTTACAATGCTCACGGCATATATTTATAAACATCACATGATATAATATATATTATAAATATATCATATTTATAATATATATAACATATAAATGACCAATAGTTAAAACTTAAATGTACTGCGGTAATAAAACATTTACCCAACGTAAAACATTTAAAACATATATGCATTGTTGTGAATAAAACAACTATTAAAACAAAACATTCAAAAACAAATGTTTGCTCCCTATTCCGTGGGGTGCTTGGAGAGCATTCTCGTGAGTTCTCATACTCCCCCAGAATTACTTTGGTTGAAGAAAATGGTGGGATCAGAGGAGTGACATCAGCACTTTCGGCGGGTGCTTTCTCCCTTGTTGTTTGAGCTTTGCTGCCCCTCCGGAAAGGCTTGCTGCCTCAGTAATGAATACTGCTGCTGTGTTTTAAGTGTGTTCAGTGGGATTTTTAATATGGTGGTTGCAGGTGATAAGAATGGCTCTTCCATCACTTCTGCATTCATGTCCCAGCTCTTCAAATTCACATCGGCCATTACTCTGCAGCCTTTCAATCCCGTCACATTTACTTCTGTTGTCCTGTTGCTACCTGCAGAAGTTGGAATTAAATTCCAACTATATATATATATATATATATATATATATATATATATATATATATATCAATTTCCATACGCATAGTCCAATCATTATTCGAGGTAACAAATTTGAAAAAATGGTTATTTGCTTAAAGTTTTATATAATATAATTGATATGTAAGAGAGGGATCATCAGCATACAAAATATTATATGCCAGTATAGTAGGGAAAATTGGTGAAGAAATGGTTGAGGGATTATACCAAAACGATCTGATGTGATTGCTTGTAGGTATTGACCATGTAATTATTTTCCAGAGAGTGGAATATATAGATTGCTGACGCCTGGGATCTACAAGAGTTTACACAATCGTAGTTGTCTATTGTCTCTGTTCATTTAATGACGATAATATTAAGAAGAAAAATAATTAGATCAGATTTTGAAAGAAGTATATTCTATTGTTTTATGTTAGTATCGATACAAGTTATACCGATGTATGGTACATGTATAAGCTATAATTGTGGCATATACATAAGGAAGTCTAAATTAAAAAAAAATGGGGTTAGATTTGGTAGACATACTAATACATGCAGTAAACTAAAATTTGGAAGAAGAAATGTATTGCATTAATAATCTGGTGCACGGTTTAGGGAAATATAAAAGTTCTCTTAAATAAAATACTGTAAGTGACGTTTTTCTAGGCTTACCACCATACCTATTATATGTACGATAGAGAATAATAATTAGCTTAGAGATTTCTGCATTAATATAGAGACATGATTAAGTTAGATGCAAGTGTAAACCAGGTTAAATTCAAGAAGTTAAAGCGGATAATTTTAAACAAAATTTAGATACGCTACCATGTGTTGAATAAGGACACCATTTCGAGAAAGTATACCAACTGATTAAGGATCTTAGTGGTTACCTCACAAATTTTTCCAGGATTAATAGTTAACAATATCCTATACAAAATTATATAAAAAAATATACATCATACGTTAACTATCAATTGTCTCAGAAGTTTAGAATGATAGGAAATTGGAGAAATAAAAAGTAAAACACATGTTTCTTTCCATTCTAGGGAATGAGTTAAGGATAGACTGTTAATTGCAATTATAGGAATACTATTACAATCTCAAAAATCATGCCTTATATAAGAGAAAATCATTACAACGATGAAGTTTCCTATGTGACTATATCTATTATTGGGGACACCAACAAAATACTTCCTCATAGAAGAATTTGTATGGAAAAATACTAAATCGTGATAGAAATACATTTGTAGGAAAAACCACATGTATATTTCTTAAGGTGGATGTTGAAGATAATGGATAAAATTAATTAGAGAGAGTCAGTTCACCAGAACCTTAGATTAGGATTTTGTTCCTATTTCTAAGGTATTGGTTCTAACTTCCCTATTTTCATGTAAGCTATATATGACTTGATTTGTAATGAGAATGGATAGAGACCTGTGGACGCAGTCCCTCCTAGTGTAGTCACTCGGAGTAGAGATAACAAGTATTACTTTCATTAAGTTAAATCTGCCATTTTTATCATGGTATCAAAGATTCAGGGTCAAATAAACGCCAAAGTTCTTGGATCCCTGTGGGTATCCAGGGGACAGAAGAGAAGCCCCTGATGATCTAAGGGTGGCATCAGTCAGGCTGAGTGAAGCTGTTTTTTTTTCTTGGAGGAAAATTTGATCAACATGTTCAGCTGAAGTACAAACACACGATCAACACGGACACATGGTAGAGAATAACGCTGATCTCTAAAATTAGTGCGGACAAGCTTGGAGAACCAGCGCTGATTTGAGTTTTTCTTAGGGGGATTCTGCCCAGTGCGACCTTTGAGTGTCTGTGGAGCACCGATTGAGCCAATGAAGCTTGTGTTAAAGGATCCAGAGTGCTCATGTTAGAGGAGCCAAAGATCTCATGCTGAGGAGTGCTGTTGCGATGAGAGTGGCTAAGGAGTGTTGTTGAGCCAGAGAGCTCAGGTTGAAGGAGCCAGAGAGCTCATGTTGTGGAGTGTCGTTGAGGCAGAGAGCTCATGATGCAGATCACTAATTAAAGCCAGAGAGCTTCTATCTGTTGAGCCAGATAGCTCGTGCGTACAGATCCAGTGAGATCGTGCCAGAGGAGCCGATGAGATGAGGTAGCATAGGTCATGGCAGATCACTGGTAAAGTGTGAGGATCACTACAAGCGTGATCCGTGATAGAAGATCCCATGACCTTACAGTAGAAGAGGTTGTGGCGGAGGAGCTTGTGAGCCTGTGGTGCAGTGCGCAAAGCATCCTCTGAGAGTGGTCGAATATGAAGTAGATTTTTTTCTTGACATTATTGTTTTTGGGGATCTCGGGTAGATCCATTTGTATATCTCATTTTCTATCAACTGTTGGAAGTTTTTTTTTTATATTTTCAAGATGAATAATCTGATGGAAGTATACTTGAATGAGAGAAATAAACCCGACGATTCCAATTATTCTAATTGGAAATTCAAGTTACATACTATGCCAGAAGGGCATAGTGCATGGATGATCATGAATGACGATGAGGTGAAACCTAGAATTGTGGCAGACGCAACAACTGCGACAATAGAGGAGTGGGAGAAGAGGGATAACAAGGAAAAAATGATGTCGAATATGACATTCAAGGTCTGCGTCATCCCTCACATCAGAGATTGTAACTCAGCGAACGAAATATGAAAAACTCTCAGAGATATGTATAAAATCAGAAATACAAATCGCTTGTTGTTCCTGAAAAGAAATATTATATCCATAAAAATGGAGGAGAATGAGATAGTAGCTGCATTCACCTCATGCATCAAGGAACTTAAAGACAAGCTTGGCAACAATGGACAGGTTGTAAGTAATATTGATCTATCCACAATATCATAAAACGATTTTCGACATTTCGAATCCCAATGGGGATCCATCTTCATTTCTTGTCCTGAAGATGGATCCCCATTGGGATTCGAAACATCGACAATCATTTTATGATACTGTGGATAATCTGGATTCTGCAATCAACAAAACCCACAGAAGTTTGAAAACCATAATATTGATCTAGTAAAAATTACTATGCATGGTATGAATGATGACTATTAGATCTTTAGAACAAGCTTGAATGTGAGAGAGAAAGCCCCCAAATTCAAAGAATTGATAGGGATTCTCATGCAAGAGGAGGAAAGGTGGATTACACTTAAACCATAGAATTCAGATTTTGCGTTAATGGCAAAGAAGAAGCCCTCCAGAGGGAAGACAAATGAAGGTTAGAAAGGTGGAGGTAGAACATAGAAAAGGCAAAATCCATCTCAAGGTATGTCACTAAATAGGAATGATCCACCATTAAAATGTTTCTATTGTGGAAAAAATGGCTTTATGGTTAAGCACTGCCGAAAGAAGAAATTTGATGAAGGTCAATAGAGATATAAGATACATGCAAGTCACTTTGCAAATGATGACCATAACCAACACCTAAAACTGTTTATGGTTGACTCTGATGAGAAGGACGAAGTAGATACATGGTATGTTGATTCAGGAGCGTCCAACGACATGACAGGTAACATCCAATGGATGCAAGACTTCAAAAAAACCATCACTAGAGCAAAAATATACCTTTACAATGACAGAGGGTACCCAATCAAAGAACATGATAATGTTCCTATAATTCTGCTTGATGGAAATATTAGGTACATTCAGAACGTGATCTATGTACCTGGAATTAATAAGAATCTAATTTATTTTTCAACAATAACAGATCAAAACCTTAAGGTATAATTTTATATATGATATTTTATTGTTAAAGATTTGTTGAATAGTATGAAGACCATTGCAACAGGGATTCATGTGGGAGGTCTTTACAAGCTTAATGTGGGAAGTCTGCCACATCAAGCTTTGACATCATCAGGTATGACTACATAATAGTTATGGAATTAGAGATTTGGCCATATTAATTTCAATAATCTGTTGTTAATTTAGAAGAGAGGTATGGTCATTGGTCTTCGTGATTTAAAGAATATTCATGTTGATTGTGAAGCATGTGCTCTTGGTAAGATGCACAGAGATGAGTTTCATTTAATGTAAATAGAAAATAGAGATATATACTAGAGTTAGTCTACACTTATTTATGTGGGCTAATGTAGTCAAGATTGTTTGGAGGTGCTTATTATTTCTTCTTATTTGGTAATGATTGTACTAGATTTACGTAGGTATAGTTTCTTAGCAAAAAGAGTCATACTTTTGAATATTTCAAGGAGTTCAAAATCATGATTGAGAAGCAGATAGGTAAATTTATCAAGATTCTCTGCTTGGTTCAAGAGGGAGTATACATGAAGACTGAATTTAGCAAATATTTCAAATACCATGGAATACTATAGCAATTTATAGTACCCCACACTCCTCAGAAGAACGGGGTTATAGAGAGGAGAAACCTAATACTCGTGGAGTGTGCTCGAAGCATGCTGAAAGGTAAGAATCTTTCTAATGGATTTTGGGTACGAGTGATAAACACTGTAGTGTTTGAAAAACAAGAGTCCTAGAAAGAGTATTGAATTTAAAACACCTTTTTAAGATTTATTAGGATTGAAACATGTAGTTAAGAATTTAAGAATTTTTGGATCCAAATCCTTTTCCCATGTGCCAAAGGAGTATAGAAATAAAATAGATTCAAAGGCCATCAAATGCATTTTTTTTGGGTATTGTACAGAATTAAAGCTTACAAATTGTTTGAACCCTCTACTCATAAATTTTTTGCGAGTAGAGATGTAGTGTTTCATGAACAGGTTCATGATGGAAACACTATAAACAACAATGAAGCTATTGAGCCCTAAAAGTTTCTTCTCCTTTGCCAAATTCCACTTCATCTTATCATTCCTTTTTGTCATTTTATAGACCTAAAGATCAATAAGAATGATTAAAATCACTTAAGGAATACATGCAACGACTAACTTGTTATACTTTTGTTGTTTTGTTGTCTTAATGATTTATGAGTAGTTTTAGCTACAGAATGCGGTCATTTTGTAGCCAGTTAAATATTCCGTAGCCATTTTGGTGTTTGAACATATTACATGTGTCATCTGAAGAAAATACGTATATGGTTAGATTCTAAATCTTTCCTACATCATTCCTTGTCATCCACGAAGGCCGATTCAATAACTAGAAATGCTTATGCACGTGGTCAAACCAAAAGTCCCAGAAGCAGATTTTTATAAGGATAAGGACTCTTGATTTTCTTTCAGCAAATCAAGAGTCCTAAAAATGAGTTTTAGTTTGATTTTGACTTTAGAATACACCTGTGCCTACTTTCATTCAATATCAGTTATGTAATTGCTTATAAATTTAGCTCAGTGAGACCGAGAAAACAAGTTAACTTTTATTTTTGCCAATACTGTGATACTATGTTTCGAAGTATTTTTGATAATAAGAAGAAGCATAACTTTGATGCTGTATTGAATAAAAACTTGAGGAGTTAAATATTTTTATGCCAAATTGATAGCAGAGGGCCCCTTCTATCCAAGGAGGCTTCCACATGCTTTCTAGATAAGTAGATTTTAATTCTGTGTTGTTATATTTCTTACTTAGACAATTTTCTGAGTTCATATATTTTAGAATCATGTATTGCATTGTTTTTTTAACTAACAGATCCTCATGATGTTATAGTTAGTCTTTTCTCAAAGCTTTTCCAACATATCTCTATTCAATGAATGGATTTAATTGTGACATCCTGAGTTACCAGTACTTTAGCTTTTGTTATTTAGATTAAAAGATCCTCATTATCTTACAGCCATTCTTTTTCTTAAAAGCTTTTCCAACACATCACTATTATATGAATGAGATTTGGTTGTACTATGTTGAGTTAATTAGCATTTTTTGTTCTGCAAATTAGATAGAAGATCCTCATATTGTTACAAACAATATTTTTCTCAAAAATATTCCAATAAATCTCTAAATCATAGAAAAGACCTAACTGTAATACTGTGGGTTACTTGTTGTTTAGAAGATCCTTATTTCATTATATCTAATCTCCTTCAATAAAATCTTCCAATAAATCTCTAGCTGATGAACGAGATCCAATTATAATGTCATAAGTAGTTTCAAATATTCATAGGAGATCGTTAGCATATTATATCAATTTTCTTCTCAAGCTGTTCCAAAATATCTCTATCATATGAATAAGATTGCACTATAATATTCTAAGTTGCTGTCTGTTTTTAGGAAGATCCCCATCACATTGGAGTTCAATCTCTTTCACAAATTATTCCAACAAACCTCTAATTAAAAGGATCAGGTTGAAATATAATGTCTTGAGTTACATTTCATTTTCATTTGCAAGCTAGGACATCCATGTATTAGAATTCTCTGTTTTTCATCATTTTTCTAATTAGGGACAAAATTTACAATTACACTTTGTTTTGAGTCTAAGGTTCTCTTTTCTTTCCTTTTTGACATAGATTTGATTTCATATTTTGAACATAGAATAGCATACTAAAACTCAAACATAGAAAAACTCAAAAAAATCAACAAAATACTGAAAACAATGAAATAAGAATAAGGATATTTAGGCACATATAGTGCAAGTATACCTCATCAGTTTACAAGCCCTGGTCGATAATTTATGCTATCAATTTAGGACACTGAATTGACTAAAAATTTTGGCGCCGTTTCTGAGGAGGTATAACTACGTAGCCTTATTTCCTATTTCGCAAAAACAATGATATGCTTAGAGAAATAGATTCTATGGGTAGATTTGTAAGAGGCAAAACTTTAATTCCCACAACTCCACTCACTCCAACAAGACCAAGAAGTAGCACACCTCCAACTCAAACTCACATTCCATACTATATTGGTCATAGGCTTCTAGAAGTCTCAAGGTCAGATATTCCATCAAGAAGATCCCCCACTTCATCCACTGAAGCAATTCTAGAGGAAGAAGATTCAAGGACTCCTCAAAAGGGATAACCTTTTTCACTTCCACAGGGGAATATATTCTAGCAGAAGAATTACAAATACCTAGTGAAGAGGAAGAAGAGGACTATTTCTTCAATATGCCCTTAATAGAAGAACTAGTAGAACAATTAGTTCTTCCAACTGAACCCTATATCAGTTCAGAGGAGTCTATCATGGCAGAAGAAGGGGAAGGAGAAGTATTTAATGGAGAACATACACTATTTGGAGGAGGTAGAGGAGGAGGAGGAGATATAGGAGGAGGTAGAGGAAATGCAGAAGGAGGAAGAGGTAGAAGGGGAACTGGAAGTCCTTTTGGATTCCCTATAGTAGATGAAGAGACTAATGCAACTATGAAAAATATCTCAGCTTATTTTCTTCCAAACTTTCATGGAATAAAAAGTGAGGATCCTGAAACCTTCTTATTTGAATTTGAATTTCTATGTAGAACCTATGATTATCTACAAGATGCTCAGAAACTTAAACTGTTCCCTTCAACATTGAAAGGAGCAGCATTAAAATGGTTTATGAGTTTAATCACTAGGTCTATTAGGACATGGGATGACATGAGGAGATCATTTCTAGATAGATACTTGGATTAATGTATACCAGTCAATCATAAGGAAGAAGTGTTCAAAATGATGCAAAAAGAGGATGAAAATCTAGAAAATTTGTTGGAAAGATTCAATTATAACATCAAGAGGGAAAAAATGGAAACCCTAGATCAAGAAACTTTGAAAGCTCTCTTGTTGAAAACAATTAGATATGAATGGATAGATATCCTCAATATGATGGGAAAAGGGGACATATCTCAGCTTCCATTACCTGATATAGCTGAGTTATGTATCAATCTTCCAAGAGGAAAATCTAAAATTCTAAAAGGACCAAGAGACCCTGCTCTTGCAAGGGCAAGTAAATCTACATCTGGAACAATAAGTAGGGTAGAAATAGGTAATATGTTTGATGAATTCAAATCTGACACTCTAGGGAGTCTTAGTGAAAAAATAGACACCCTTAAGTTACAAAACAAGAAAAAAGCTGAAACTTATGCCTTAGCAATCTTTTATCCCAAATATAGGAAGAATTATGCCTTGAGAGAGTGTCATTTAGATGCAAAAGTAATAGAGACTTGTGAAATTTGTTCAGAAAAACATGAGACCAAGAGTTGTCCTTCACTCCCTGTTCTTAAGGTAGTCTTTCAAGAAGAAACACCCACAAATTCGACAGAATCTCTTAACTTTGTCTCTAGAAGACCTTGGTAGGGACCTCAGACACCTGGGTTTAATAATCAAATGTATAATCAACCCCCACCAAATTGGAACTCTTGGCAGCAAACCTTGGCCCCAATTTCAAAATCAATCTCAACCTTGGGCACAAGGAACACAAAATTATTATGGAAGGTTCTCCTAGTATTGTCAATATCCACCTTCTTATCCCTCATATCCAACATATTCAAAATTTCCCCCACAAAAAAATCCTCAACAAAATCCACAACATCAAAACCAAAATCAAAATCCACCACTTCCATTACCCTTTCCTCAAAAAACAAATCAATTGCCTGCCCAGCCAATACCAAACCCCAACAATAAAAACCCTCAAAATACATATATGATAGAAATTCAAAAATTACCAACCTATTTGATTACTCCTTTAGACCTTAATGATGTTCAACTTAGGTATGGAAGAATACTTGAAAAGAGGAAACCTTCTGTAATTACACAAGAGCAAAACAATTATGAGGAAGATTCTCTACGAGTAAATAAAAGTCTTGAGGGAAGCACATCTTTTCAAGACCAAAACATTGAAAAATAAAAAAATAAAGTACCAATAGTTTCAACTCCTATATTAGAGCAGCCATCAACATCTACTCCTACACCTCATTTTCCAGAAAGATTACAAATTGATAGGGGTGTAGAGAAACAAATTATGATGGCTAACTATGATTTACTAGATGAGTTAAGAAATGTTTGTATTAAGATTCCATTATTACAAGCTATCAAGGAAATCCAAATCTTAGAAAAAATAATAAAGGAGTTGAGTGTGAAAAAAAAAGTAAAATGAATAAAAGAGATAAAGAAAATACAACTAGTAGGAAAGATAGCAGATATAATGATGGTTAAGATTGCCATTCCAAAGTATCTAGACCTAGGAAATATAGTTGTTAAAATACACATCAATGGAATTGAAATCCAAAACACACTTATTGATTTAGGAGCAGCAATCAATATCATGAGTAGGCAAATCATGGAAAAACTAAAACTTCCTAATCTTCTTTTTACACCCACACTGCTACAATTAGCAGATATATATATGATCAAACTAGATGGGATAATAGAAGACATTCTAGTGTCCTTAGATTCTTGGGAGTATCCTATGGATTTCATGATCCTAACTCCTAAAAATGATCTAGGAGGACAGCCTATTATATTAGGAAGACCTTGGTTAGCTACAACTGATGCTTTCATTAGCTATAGATTTGGTGATATGTACATCTCTGATGGAAGTTCAACCAAGAAATTTACCTTGTATCCTCCAACAAGAAAAATCACAGAATTAGATGATACTCAGTGGATTGATGATGAAGAAGATATACAACCTCTCTTCACTATTTCAGAAATTAGTGAAGATAGTCAGATTCTGAATGCTTTGGAAAATTATGAATCTTCTTCAGAATTTAAATATGAACAATTTCAAGAAGAATCTAACATTGAGTTCTTATCATAAAGAAATATGTATCCTTACTCCATGGAATAATTTGGCAGCTCTGCAATTGAAATATTCCCAAGAAAAACCTTAAATATAAACAAAAACCTAGAGAAATTTCAACAAGAAAAGCTAGTCAAAATGTTACAGAGACACTCTTCTGCATATGCTTGGGAGTACAATGACATGAAAGGGATCAATCCTAAGACTTGCACTCATTATATCTATATATAGGAAAATTGTAAGCCAATCAGACAACCTCAGAGAAGGATGAATCCAAACCTTAGGGAGATTGTTAAAGAAGAATTGCAGAAACTGTTAAATGTCAATTTTGTTTATCCCATTTCAGATAGTCAGTGGGTCTTTCCTTTGGTGATTGTACCCAAAAAGAATGGAAAATGGAGGGTATGTATTAACTACCTAGAACTAAACAAAGCTAATCTTAAAGACCATTTTCCCTTACCTTTGATAGATCAGGTGTTAGACACATTAGCAGGAAAAAATTACTTTTCATTTTTGGATGGGTTCAGTGGTTATAATCAAATTCAAGTAGCACTTGAGGATCAAGACAAAAGCACATTTACTTGTCCTTGGGGTACCTATGCCTACTGAGTATTTCCATTTGGATTATGCAATGCCCCTGCAACATTCCAAAGGGTAGTATTAGGAATCTTTTCAGATCTAATACATGAATGTGTAGAGGTCATGGATGACTTCATAGTCTATGGAAACACATTTGAAGAAGCCTTAGAAAACTTGGAAAAAGTTCTAAAGAGATGTAAAGAAGAAAATATTTCATTGAGTCATGAAAAGTGTTTTATGATGTTTACTGAAGGGATTTTTCTAGGACATCACATTTCAGGAGAGGGGATTAAAGTTGATAATTCAAAGTTGAATTCATCTCCAGACTACTAGTTCCAAGTTGTCAAAAATATGTTAGGAGTTTTCTAGGATTTACAGGGTATTATAGGAGATTCATAGAAAACTTCACCAAGATAGCATCTCCACTTTTCAAATTACTTACCAAGGACTGTGAATTCAATTGGAATCCTAACTGCCAGTTGGCCTTTGAAAACCTGAAAACAAAAATCTTTGAAGCACCTATTCTAAGGGGACCTAACTGGAAATTACCTTTTCATATTTCAATAGATGCCTCAGATACAGCTTTAGGAGCTGTATTGGGACAAAAAGACCTGATTCCTTATGACATCTACTATACAAGTAAAAATTTGACTCCTTCAGAGTTAAATTATACTATAACTGAAAAAGAGTTCTTAGCTGTTGTCCACGCCATAAATAAATTTAGATACTATATAATAGTCTATGAAACTTTTGTTCACACAGATCATTCTGCAATTAGGTACTTAATGAACAAATCAATTACTAATGGCAGAGTCACAAGATGGTTATTGTTTTTACAAGAGTTTAACATCACTATTCTAGATAGGCCTGGGAAACAAAATACAGTAGATGATTTCATATCTAGACTCCAAAACATTAAAGACAATACTCCATTTGAAAACAAATTCCCCGATGAATATCTTTTTGTAATTACCACTCAAACTCCTTGGTTTGCTGATATTGCTAACTATCTAGTTTCAGGAAAATTTCGTTCAATTATGAATACAAGAGATAAAAGAAAGATCATTTATGACAGTGCAAAATATTCATGGATTACTAATGAGTTATACAAAACAGGTCCAGATTTCATTATCAGAAGATGTGTTCGAGAAGATGAGATGCCTGAGATTCTCAAGGCATGTCATGATGAACCATGTGGTGTGTTGGGTGTGGAGCCTGATTATCTTGTTTACTTTGTATCACAACATTGGACCGTTGTACCTTAAAAGGGGCGGCAACGCCGCCCGTAATTAATCGCTGTCGTGGGGGGTCCAGGGGGGCGACAATGCTTTTTGGGGGCAGCGCCACCGAAGCTAAAAACATATGTAAAATTTCCTTGTAAAAGTATACTAATTTCTAGTCATTCTAGGCTGCTCATTAGGCAAATGAACTGATAGTAGAAGTTATATTTAGATTAGGGTTTTTTTCCCTAGAAGGTAACCCCTCGTTTTTATGAGGGCATTGTATTGCGACTGTGCATTTTATGTGTATTCTCGGAGTGAGAAACATAGAGGGAGACTGTGAGAGAGAACAGAGGATATTACAGCGAATCTGCTGTAGGTTTTGTCTCTTCATTTTTGCTAGATATTAGAAAGGACGGATTGGCTGTTCGGGGTGGATGTAGCCCAAACTGGGTGAACCACGTATATCTGTGTCTCTCTAGTTTTATGTGTTTTGTGTGCTTTTATTTTCCGCATATTTTATGTGTTGCATTGCTCTGTAATATTTAATTTTCTAACAACTGGTATCAGAGCCAAAGGTATATTTGGCTGATAAACTTGCAGGAAAGAAGGGTTCCTGGTTCGAGTGGGAGCAATGGCGGACGATGGTAAGTTTAGAGTCAAGAAATTTAACGGCCAAAACTTCCTGCTGTGGAAGATGCAGATGGAAGATTATCTATATCAGAAAGATCTGTACCTACCATTGAGCGGAAAAACAAAGAAGTTGACGGCTATGACAGACGCGGAATGGAACATTCTTGATGGAAAGGCACTCAAAACAGTACGGTTGTGTCTTGCGGCGTCAGTCTCCTTCAATATTTCAAAGGAAACAACAACAGAGGGTTTGATGCAGATGTTGGAGAAACTATATTAAAAACCCTCAGCCTCAAACAAGGTATTTCTTATGAAACGACTATTTAATATGAAGATGTCGGAAGGTGGATCTGTTGCAGACCATTTAAATGAATTTAATACAGTTACCAGTTAGTTAAGTTCTGTAGGGGTAAACTTTGATGATGAAGTTAGAGCTTTGTTATTCTTGTGCTCATTTCCAGAGAGTTGGAATGGTTTAGTAATGGCCATTAGTAACTCTGTCTCTGGATCTAGTACTTTAAAGTTTGATGATGTTGTTGGTGCTATCCTTAGCGAGGAAATGCGACGTAAAAGCTCCGGTGAGACATCAGGTAATGATTTGAGTGCAGAGTCTAGGGGAAGAAGAATGGAAAGAGGAAAGAGCTCGGGATATCGCATTAAATCAAGGAAAGGCAGATCCAAGTCTAGATCGGGGATAGTGTGCTGGAAATGGGGAAAGAAAGGACACCTAAAGAAAGATTGTATATCTCGGAAGGGAAAATAAGGAGACGCACAACAAGAAAACAATCATGAAGCAAATGTGGCAGGTGATCTGTTACAGGATGCTTTGATTCTTTCTTTCGAAAATGTTACTGATTCCTGGTTGGTAGATTCAGGGGCCTCATTCCATGCCACACCAGATAAGAAATATTTTCATGACTATGTTCAAGGAGATTTTGGACAAGTTCCTTTGGGTGATGATAAACCCTATAAAATTGTTGGAATGGGTAAAGTTCTTGCAAAACAACAAAATGGAAACCAATGGCTATTAAAGGAGGTAAGGTATGTTCCATATCTAAAGAAAAATATGATTTCGACAGGGAAGTTAGGCGGTGAAGGTTGTGTGACAACTTTCACAGGTAAAACTTGGAAGGTCACTAAAGGAGCCCTGGTAATAGAAAAAGGCGAAAAGGTTGGTACATTGTATTTATGCAATGGTATTTCTAACTCTGTTAATTCTTTAACTTCCAAAGTGACAGATGCAAGACATTATGGGAATCATATTCTTACACATGAGTGAGAAGGGGATGAATATTCTTCACTCAATAAATTTGTTGTCAGGTTTGAAGAATGTTGATTTGGATTTATGTGAGAATTGAATTTATGGAAAACAGAAGAGAGTCGGATTTCTCAGAGTTGGGAAAGAAAATAAGAGTGAAAAATTAGAGCTTGTGCATACAGATGTATGGGGACCTACTTATGTATCATCTCTCGGTGGCTCTCATTATTATGTTACTTTTATTGACGATGCAACTAGAAAAACTTGGATTTATTGTATTCAGAATAAATCTGATGTATTTCATATTTTCAAGAAATGGAAAGCTTTGGTTGAAACTAGGGCAGGAAAGAAGTTTAAGTGTCTCAGATAAGACAATGGAGGCGAATATTGCACTAGAGAGTTTGATAGGTACTATTCAAAGCATGGAATTTGCAGAGAGAAGACAGTTCCAAGAACACCACAAGAAAATGGTGTGTCATAAAGAATGAACAGAACAATAATGGAGCATGCAAGGTGCATGAGATTGCATGCAAGACGTCTTTTATAATTTTGGGCGTATGCCTGTGAGATACCGTTGTTTATCTAATAAACAAATAGGGCCTTCTCCCAAGTTCCTTTGGGATGGTGGTATTCCAGAGGAAGCATGGACAGTAAAAGGTAAACTACTCTTTTTAAAGCCTTGAAGTTGTGAGGCCTTTGTCCATATTAATAAAGAAACAAACAAAGATTGAGAAAAATAAAAAAGATGTACCTTTATTGAGTGAGAAAGCAATATTTCATGATTACCATATGATTATGAAAATCACAAAATCAATAGGAGCAGAGATGTAATATTCAATGAAAAGGTCTTGTATAAGAATCCGTCATATGAAAAGAAACGGGAAAAAGAAAGCAAGGAATACACGGTTCTTGATGAGATAACTGAAAAAGTAAAGGTGCCTAAAAATAATAATAATCAACAACCACAACAGCAGCAACCAACACAATAGCAACAGGCACCTCAAACACCTGAAAGTGGTTTTAGAAGATCTACTAGGATAACTAGACCCCTTGAATGATACTCTCCTTAACTATATTATTTATTGTTGACTGATTCTGGTGAACCTGAATGTTATGAAGAATAAATGCAGGTTGAAAGCAGGAAGAAGTGGGAGCTAGCCATGGAAGAAGAGATGGACTCCTCAATGCATAACCAGACTTGGGACTTAGTCAAGTTGCCTGCAAGTAAAAATACATTGCAGAATAAATGGGTTTACAAGCTGAAGGAAGAACATGGAGGAAAACAGAGGTACAAAGCTAGAATTGTGGTGAAGGGGTTTTCACAAAAGAAAGGTATTTATTTTGATGAAATATTTTCTCCTGTTTTTAAGATGAATTCAATCAGAACTATCTTAAGTCTAGTAGCAGCGGAAGATTTACATCTTGAACAGTTAGATGTAAAGACAACATTTCTCCATGGAGATTTGGAGGAAGAGATATACATGCAGCAACCAGAAGGATATGAGGTAAAAGGGAAAGAAACATTGGTGTGCAGGTTAAAGAAGAACTTTTATGGCTTAAAACAGGCTCTAAGGTAGTGGTATCTAAAATTTGACAAGTTTATGTCTGAACAAGGTTATACTAGATGTCACTCTGATCATTGTGTTTATTTGAAAAGGCAAAATGATGGCATCTATATTATATTGTTATTGTATGTAGATGACATGCTTGTTGCAGGATCTAACATACAGGAAATAAATGTGCTCAAAAGAAAATTGGCAAATTCATTTTCAATGAAGTATTTGGGAGCTGCAAAACAAATCCTTGGTATGAGGATAACTAGAGACAGGAAAAATCACAAATTAACACTGTCTCAGAATGAGTACATAGAAAAGGTGTTGAAAAGATTTAATATGCAGAATGCAAAACCAGTTAGTACACCTTTTGCTAGCCATTTCAAAATTAGTAAGGAGATGTGCCCAAAGACCCAAGAAGACATGGATTATATGTCTAAAGTTCCATATGCATCAGCAGTTGGAAGCTTAATGTATGCAATGGTCTACACAAGGCCTGATATTGCACATGCAGTGGGAGTTGTAAGCAGTTACATGAATAATCCAGGAAAAGAACATTGGATGGCAGTAAAATGGATTCTCAGATATTTGAGAGGTACCACAAATCAAGCATTATGCTTTGGTGGTTCAAACATTGCCCTACAGGGATATGTTGATGCAGATATGGCAGGTGACAGAGATAACAGGAGGAGCACTACAGGATATGTATTTACTGTAGGTGGAACAGCTGTCAGTTGGATTTCAAAAATCCAAAGTGTTTTTGCACTTTCAACAACAGAAGCCGAGTATGTTGCTGCTA
Source organism: Pinus albicaulis (assembly GCA_034641835.2). Classification (NCBI taxonomy): domain Eukaryota; kingdom Viridiplantae; phylum Streptophyta; class Pinopsida; order Pinales; family Pinaceae; genus Pinus; species Pinus albicaulis. Next base: position 1,135,192,397 of record CM076574.1, read on the forward strand.
CAGAGGCTAGTAAAGAAATGATTTGGTTACAAAGGTTTATGGATGAATTGGGTAAGAAGCATGATATGGGCACACTATACAGTGATAGCCAAAGTGCTATTCATCTTGCAAAGAACTCAACATTTCATTCCAGAACTAAACACATACATCTCAAGTACCATTTCATACGGTCAGTATTGGAAGATGGAGAGTTGAAGCTGGAAAAGATACACACTAGCCAGAATCCTGCAGATATGCTAACAAAATTTATAACCAGGGAGAAACTGATAATGTGCTCAGTTTCAATTGGTCTTCAAGGATGAAGATGAAGATGAGGAACAACCATGTCCAAAGAGGAGTCATTATCCAACAAATGAAGCAGCAGTGGAGTTGCTACAATCAGTCTCCAAGTGGGAGATTGTTGGGTGTGGAGCCTGATTATCTTGTTTACTTTGTATCACAACATTGGACCCTTGTACCTTAAAAGGGGCGGCAACGCCGCCCGTAATTAATCACTACCGTGGGGGGTCCAGGGGGGGCAGCAGCGCTTTTCGGAGCCCCCCCCTGGCAGGGGTTTTCGGGGGCAGCGCCCCCGAAGCTAAAAACAGATGTAAAATTGCCTTGTAAAAGTGTAGTAATTTATAGTCAATCTGGGCCGCTCACTAGACAAATGATTTGACAGTAGAAGTTATGTTTAGATTAGGGTTTTTTTCCCTAGAAGGCACTTCCTCGCTTTTATGAGGGCATTGTATTGCGACTATGCATTGTATGTGTATTATCGGAGCAAGAAACAGATAGGGAGATTGTGAGAGAGAACATAGGATATTACAACGGATCTGTTGTAGGATTTGTCTCTTCATTTTTTTTGGATAATAGAAAGGAAGGACAGGCTATTCGGGGTAGACGTAGCCCAAACTGGGTGAACCACGTATATCTATGTCTCTCTAGTTTTATGTGTTTAATTTTCCCCATATTTTATGTGTTGCATTGCTCTGTAATATTTAATTTTCTAACATGGTGGACACTTTGCTGATAAGAGGACAACTTATAAGATCCTTCATTTAGGATATTATTGGCCATCCCTCTTTAAGGATGCCAAAGAGTATGTTTAAAGTTGTGAAAGTTGGCAAAGGGTAGGGAAACATTCTCCTTCAGGTGAGATGCCACTGCAACCTCAGGTACACATTGAACCCTTTGAGAAATGGGCTTTGGATTTTGTAGGACCTATTAATCCCCCATGAAGACAAAATAAATATATATTAGTTTGTACTGATTATGTTACCAAATAGGTAGAGGCCAAACCATTACTTTCTGCTATTGAAGCATCTATACTCAATTTTCTTTTTGAGGATATTTTTGCTCATTTTGGTGTCCCAAGAGAAATTGTTACAGATCAAGGAGCTCAATTCACATCAAATCTAGTGGAGAAAATGGTAGAAAAGTACAAAATCAGACACAGAAAATCTACTCCCTACCATCCACAAGCAAATGGCCAAGTGGAATCTACCAATAAAGTCATTGAAGGGATCCTAACAAATACTGTTCATTTACATAGGAGAGATTGGGAAGAAAGGTTTCCTGAAGCCTTATGGGCCTACAAAACTACATAGAGAAACACAACAGGTCACACTCCTTATGAACTTGTTTATGGAAAACAAGTCTTGTTTCCCATAGAGTTTCAGATCCAAACTTTCAAAATGGTAGTCCAGTTAGGAATTGATCTAACAAGAGCACATAAGCATAGAATAGAGCAGATTAATGAATTAGATGAGATTAGACAAGATGCAGTCCAAAGAACAAGCATAGTCCAACAACAAAGGACTAGATGGCATGATAAGTACATCAAGGAAAAGAAATTTAAAGAAGGAGACTGGACCCTCTTATTTGATTCAAAGTTCAAGGATTTTTCAGGTAAATTTCAAGCTCATTGGCTTGGGCCATATGAGATTGTGAAAATCTTTGAAAATGGAGCAATAAAAATTAGGACAATAGATGAAGGAAAGGTATCTTTTATTGTAAATGGACACAGACTGAAATTGTATCACAAGCCACTTTCAAGAGAGGTATTTGTCAAGAAATTTCAAGATAACATTGATATAAAGTTAGTGAAGAAGAATTCTTCTTCTTCACTAACTTAATTGTATTTTTCTTCAATCATTAATAATAATAATAATAATAATAATAATAATAATAATAATAATAATAATAATAATAATAAGTGGTATAAACATGGAAACCAATCATTGATTGGCATTTTTATATAGAAAATCTAAGGTGAAAATTAGAATTTTTCTGACACTTTAGATTTTCAAAATTGTTCTTTTCTACAATTAAGTATCATCAAATCATAAGTTGCATATTCACTTCACATATTCATGATCCATCTCATTCATTCCATCCATATCTCACTTTATCCATATTTCATTCCATACTTCACTCCTTCCACATTTTCACTTCATTCCCTTCCATACTTCATTCCATCCACATTTCACTTCATTCCATTTCATATTTCAGAGTTTTTAAAGGTACATTCTGTAGCTACCTGTTTTGTAGCGAAATCTATTCTACAGCTAATTGATTCTGCAAAAACTACTCCAGTAAACAGAGGATGAGTCAAAGAAGATTATGGAGCCTAAAAGATCAATATTTTTCAGATGAAAGACAAAGCACATCAAAGCAGCAAAAATTTAAAAAGGGCTAAGGTGAAATTGTGTGAAATTATTTTTGATAGCAAATCATTAAAGGTATAATGTGGTTAGGTCATATGTTTTCGTAAGTTATTTTATGATTCGAATTGATCAAACCCCTATCATAAACACTCCTTGAGAAAATCCCTTTCATCCCGCTCCATAACAAGTCATCATTAACTGAAAATTAATGATCAGAACTTAGAAGTGACCTATTAGGTCACGTCATCAGACCGTAGCATTCATTGATGATTTTTGAAAAATCTTCATAAGATTTCTTTGCAGTCATTCATCATAGATCAAACTCTTACACTCGATTATCCTCATGATTTACCACTACCCTATTTCGTTCACATCCATTGACTGCTATTTTTTTTCTGTAGCCAATCCTCATCTATAGAGAAGTCATTTTAGGGTAAGACAACCCTTCACAGTTGCTTTTTCTTTGGACGGAAGAACAGGAATAGAGCAATGAATTGAAGCCAAAGAAGGGAAGTAATCTTTATCAAGAAGAAATGGGGCTTATTGTAAGGTCAGAGCCAATTGGAACTAAGTATTTAGAAGGACACCCTTAGATTAAAGGGTTATTAAAACAAGCTGGATGGCTAAGCGTTACATAGAATTTTAATGGATTCCACAAGGAAATCAAAAATTCATTTTCCAGGTCGTTCGATGGATCAGAAGTGGAGATTGGGGATATCAAATTCACCATCACAGAATCATTCATAGTAGAAGAAACATAGCTACCAAGATAGGGAGAACGTTGGTTTAAAAACAAAGAATTTCATAATGAGGCTTGGAGACAAATGCTAAAAAACCCAGGTATGGACACTGCAGTTTTTAAGAAAGGTATTCCTAGTTTAGATTTGAAGAATAAATGGAGGAATATGCTATTAATTTTAAAAAATTTCATAACCTATGAAGGTATATTTGGCACTTTGTATTTATATCATATTAGACTCATGATGAATTTTCTAGATGAAGAAACAAATCTGCCCTTTTTCCTACTTAATAGTTTGAAAACGACGTCCTCAAATGTCCAGAAAAGGCTTCAGTTCTTAGAAACTACCTTACATCATCATGGCTTAATTAAAATGTTAATTTAGTATCGTTTGAAGAAGATAGGAGAAAATTGGGATGAATTCCTCCTAAAGAACCATTTTGAAGAACCAAGAGAAACATTGTCTAAAGAAAAACCTGTGAGAAGAAGTAGGAGAGGAAAAGATGTTAAAACTGTTGAAATCAAGCCTAATGTATCACCACAGGAAGACAATGATGAAATAATCTCTGAGAAGTTAGTAAAAATCAAGAAACAACTCAAGAACAAAAGGAAGGAGGAATTAACAAATAAATGTGTTGAAGGAGAGGATGTAAAAGATGAAAATCCACCCAAATTGAGAAGAAGTTCCAGGCTTAAAGGCATGGTGAAAAAGACATGCATTAAGGGAACTGAAATCATAAACATTGAAGAAGAATAAATTCCAATCCAGGCACCACTTGACAGATCTCCTATATACCAATATGAAGAAAACCCTGGTAGAGGAACCTGAGATGTAGATCCAGCTCAGCAACAGTTTTATGACCATGTGGAATCATTAGAGAGAAAAGCCTCGGAGAACAAAGAAAGATCCCCCAGTACACAAGAACCTCCAATTGAAATATTAAAAAGAGACAATTATTAATTGGAGATACTGAATAACCATATTAAGAATGAAAATGAAATTCTAAGGGAGCAGGTTAAATTGAAAAGCAGCATTAACAACACTCTCTCTCAGAAAATGGAAGTATTATACAAAGCAAACAAGAAGTTGAAGAAAAGAAACAGGAAATTGAATAGGGCATTCATTAATCTAAAGTTCAAAACACTCATGAGGAAACCCAGGATGGCATTAACTACCAGAAGAAGCTAAAAAAGGAGGTTAGATGTTCTTGCACAAGTATTAGTACAAATGGAATGAAATTGCATGAGGACATGCAAAATTTTTGTAGTGGGGGTATGTTGAGCCCTAAAAGTGTCTTCTCCTTTGCCAAATTACACTTCATATTATCATTCATTTTTTTCATTTTATAGAACTAAAGATCAATAAGAATGATTAAAATCACTTAAGGAATACATGCAATGAATAACTTGCTATACATTTGTGGTTTTGTTGTCTTAATGATTTCGGAGCAGTTTTAGCTACAAAATGTAGTCATTCTATAGCCAGTTACATATTCCATAGCCATTTTGGTGTTTGAACATATTACAGGTGTCATCCGAAGAAAATGCATATATGGTTAGATTCTAAATCTTTCCTACATCATTCCTTGTCATCCACGAAGGCCAAGTCAATAACTGGAGATGCTTATGCATGTGCTCAAACCAAAAGTCCGAGAAGTAGATGTTTATAAGGATAAGGAATATTGATTTTCTTTCAGCAAATCACGAGTCCTAAAAAGGAGTTTTAGTTTGATTTTGACTTTACAATACACTTGTGCCTACTTTCATTCAATATTAGTTATGTAATTTCCTATAAATTTAGCTCGATGAGACCGAGAAAACAAGTCAACTCTTATTTTTTCCAATACTGTGATGCTCTGTTTCGAAGTATTGTTGATAATAAGAAGAAGCATAACTTTGATGCTGTATTGAAGACAAACTTGAGGAGTTAAATATTTTTGTGCAAAATTGATAGCAGAGGGCCCTTGCTATCCAAGGAGGCTTCCACATGCTTTCTAGATAAGTAGCTTTTAATTCTGTGTTGTTATATTTCTTACTTAGACAGTTTTCTGAGTTCATATCTTTTAGTATCATGTCTTGCATTGTTTGTTTAACTAACAGATCCTCATGATGTTATAGTTAGTCTTTTCTCAAAGCTTTTCCAACATATCTCTATTCAATGAATGGATTTAATTTTGACATCTTGAGTTACCAGTACTTTAGCTTTTTTTATTTAGATTAAAATATCCTCATTATCTTACAACCATTCTTTTTCTTAAAATATTTTCCAACACATCACTATTATATGAATGAGATTTGGTTTTACTCTGTTGAGTGAATTAGAATTTTCTGTTCTGCAAATTAGATAGAAGATCCTCATATTGTTACGAACAATATTTTTCTCAAAACTGTTCCAATAAATCTCTAAATCACAGAAAAGACCTAATTGTAATACTGTGGGTTACCTGTTGTTTAGAAGATCCTTATTTCATTATATCTAATCTCCTTCAATAAACTCTTCCAATAAATCTCTAACTGATGAATGAGATCCAGTTATAATTTCATAAGTAGTTTCAAATATTCATAGGAGATCCTTAGCATATTATAGAAATTTTCTTCTCAAGCTATTCCAAAATATCTCTATCATATGAATAAGATTGCACTATAATATTCTAAGTTGTTGTCTGTTTTTAGGAAGATCCTCATCACATTGGAGTTCAATCTCTTTCACAAATTATTCCAACAAACCTCTAATTAAAAGGATCAGGTTGAAATATAAAGTCTTGAGTTACCTTTCATGTTCATTTGCAAGCTAGGACATCGATGGATTAGAATGCTCTGTTTTTCATCACTTTTCTAATTAGGGACAAAATTTACAATTACACTCTGTTTTGAGTCTAAGGTTCTCTTTTCTTTCCTTTTTGACATAGATTTGATGTCATATTTTCAACATAGAATAGCATACTAAAAATCAAACATAACAAAATTTAAAAACATCAACAAAATACTGAAAACAATGAAATAAGAATAAGGATATTTAGGCACATATAGTGTAAGTATACCTCGTCAGTTTAAAAGCCCTGGTCGATAATTTATGCTATCAATTCAGGACACTGAATTGAATAAACAGAAGCATGGGACGTTCATTTGCTAGTGGAAGAAGGGAATGGGGAAACAAGATAAAGCCATGAGCAGCAGCAGCAACAAAAACAATAGAAAAAGGAAGATGTAGATGTTACAGATGCAATCGTCGAACCAATTCCATCAAGGGATAATCAGAACATGGTGGATGCCACTCCAACACTCCGGAGATCAGGTAGGCAAACACAACTGCCAACAAGATATAGGGAGAATTTTTTTATAACTAGCATGTTAAATGTTTTTGAACCCTCTACTTATAGAAAAAATAAAGTCAATATAATGAATGGAGGGAAGTAATGGAAGAGGAACATGAATCATTTCTTAAAAACAAAACTTGTGAGTTAGTTGAATTACCTGAGGGAAAAAAACCATTGGTTGAAAATTGATATACAAGCCAAAATTTAACGCAGATGGGAGCATAGATAAATAAAAAGCTAGGATGGTTGTAAAGGGGTATTCACAAAAAGAAGGTATAGAATATGAGGAAATATTTTCCCTTGTAGCTAAAATTAATAGAACAATAATGTTAATTTCCCGAGCTACTAAACAACACTAGATGATGCGCCAACTAGATGTTAAATCTGCTTTCTTAAATAGGGATTTGAAAGAGAAATTTCATTTAAAGCAACCTAAGGGGTTTGTTAAACAAGGAAAAGAACATTTAGTCTGTAGATTAAAGAAATATTTATATGGACTAAAACATGCTCCAAGATCATGGTACAGTAAAATTGATTGATTTTTCTTGCAGCACACCTATAATAGAAGAAAAAATGACTCGAATATTTATATTGTGTTTGATGAAAAGGGCATAATTGTTTTGATTTATTTTTATGTATATGATTGCATCATTACGGTAACTTTAGATAAACTCATTGAATAAATCAAAGTGCATATGTCACAAGTGTTTGCTACTACTTGGGTCTAGAGATCTGGAGAGATTCATGATAGAATTTTATAGAATAGAGTAATTATGTCAGGAGTTTGATGGAAAATATTAAGATCGATCAGTGTAAGGCTGCAACAGAGCCACTACAACATAATACCAAACTTCAAAGTGATGGTGGTTCAAAAGAGGCAGATGTAACATTGTACTGATAGTTTGCTGGGAGTTTATTCTACGTAACCACTCCTAGACCATATTTGGCTTATGTAGTCAATGCATTGAGCTAGTTTATGTCCAATCCCCTTGAGATCCATTGTACTGCAGCAATAGGCGTCTTAAGGTATCTACAAGGAACCTTCAACTATGGAATTTTATATACTGGTTATTGTGATGCTAAATTGGAAGGTTTTTCTGACTCCGATTGGGCTAGAAACGTAGATGAAAAGAGATCCATAACAATCTATGCATTTATCATTGGGTCTGAGGTTATTGCATGGAGCAGTAAAAAGCGGAACGTGGTTTCCTTTTATTCAATGAAAGTTGATTACCAAGTGGCGTGTGTAGCAACTTGTGAGGAATTTTGGTTGAGAAGACTTCTCGAGGATGCAAGATAATACTGTATGGTTGCAACAGTTATCAAATGTGATAACGAAATCTCCATCAAACTTGCAAAAAATCTAGTGTTTCATAAAAACACTAAGCACATTGATACACAGTTCCACTTCATCAGGGAGAAAGTTCTGTCAAAAGAAATTCATGTTGAATATTGTAATACTTGTGATAATGCTACATATATTTTTACTAATCTTCTTGGTAGAATTAAATTAGAGATGTTTAGGGAAACGTTAGGAATATTTGTGAACCCTTTCTCCATTAAGGGGGAGTGTTGAAGATAATGGAGAAACTTAATTAGAGAGAGGCGGTTCACGAAAACCTTAGATTAGGAGTTTGTACCTATTTCTTAGGTATTGGTTCTAACATCCCTATTTGCATGTATGCTATATATATATTTTATTTTTAATGAGAATGGAGAACGGCCCGCGGACGCAGTCCCTCTCGGTGTATTATCTCAGAGTAGAGCTAACCAATATTGCTTTCATTAATTTAAATCTTCCATTTTTATCAGTGGATCATTCACGCATGTTAACAACTCCAAATCCTTGAAACTATCAATTATAACATAAAATATACCACTATTAATATAAAAAATATATTCCAAGAGAACACATGAAGTTTTAGAAAAGAACTATTGTTGAAGTTCCGTACATAATAATAATATTTGGAGTAATATTAAAAGAAAATGATTTAGAAGAAAAGTAAATGTATGATATAATAGTGAAGTTTGAGAAATTTATATTCCCTATGAAAATTCCAACCATGTTATAAAAAAATTTATATAGTATAATCAGAGTTACAGGAACATTTTCCTATAACATTGTTACATAGAGAACATACACCAAAAAGTTATTAAATCAAAATTCGCTGCTACGAAGTGCTATGGGTAAAAGGGTGCTAACTCTTGATAATAAACCCTACAGAAACAAGCCAAATCAATTATGAAGCTCATGATTTCCTAGTGTACTTAGGGTGTAAACCAACGAACAAGGGGCATCATGAAGACCAACCTATCATGTTGGACACTGACCTAGAGGTTGAAAAGGTGTGGAAATATAGAGTGTAAAACCTAAATGTATTTCCCACCTAACTGTAAAATAAAATACAAAAGGAAACAGGTAAGCCAAAAGTAAAAAGTGAAATGGATCATGTAAGGAAGGTGAGTAAGGTATTTTGAGGAAGGAAAGCTAGAAACGAGTGCCTTCAACATTTTCCCTCCATGGAACAAAATATTTGGAGTATTTAGTTTGCATAAAATCATAGGGGTATATTCTAGACACTATAAAAATATGTATACAATGAAAATATTAATATTGTTATAGCTAGTGCCTAACTATATGAGTCAACTAAAAATATAGACATTGAAACCCTCTAAGAAAAAGGATGTTTTGTTGGGCTATTGTTGAAGAGAAAGGTAAGAAAGAAATAAAAAAAAGATCTTATGATATACTGTTATAAAACCTTGTCTCTTAAGTACCAAGACACAGTGCCAATATGCGAGAAACGTGTGAATAACGAGGTAAATTAGTATCTCCACCAAGAATCAGTCACCCATAAAAATGACTGAAGTACCTTGTGGGAACAAACCATACCTATAAAGAACCTGAATGAGAATTTTCCGGTCTAATAGAGGGAGATCTCATCGGTTCCAGAATATCTGAACAAGGAACCTTGGGTATGGTATAAACAACTTAAATGCATGTTATTCCTGTAACCATATGTAGGAGCAATAATTAGAGCCACACTATTATATTTCATTATAAACGTGAACTACAAAGGAAAATAAATGAGGAGGAAAATAAATAAGTAGAGGGAATATTTTGAATTTGATTTACCTTACCAATAATTTAGATCAAAGTAAAGAAATGATATATTTGATGCGAATCTAAAAAATGAAAAGGAAAATCTAGGTTCTAACAATGCAAAATTTTAGTGCAACAAATTGTAGATAGAGGCACCAACGTTAACAAATGCTAGAAAATAAAAATGACCAAAGATGAGGGACAACCTCATAGAAGCATTCAGAGATAAAAAGAGAAAAAAAGAAAAGAAGACTCGAATGGGAGGGATAGACATAGAAAAAAAGGAGGGGTGTTACCTGGAGGCATGAAGAAATTCCAAGTGTAAGGACAATAAAATATGACTTTTCTATTTTCAAGATTTAGTTTCTAATATAAATGAGGATTATGTTTTAGTTACTTCACCTCCGTGCAAATATTTTTTATTGAAATGAGGATTGGAATGTACACCTTCCATGGATGCACAAAATTCATAAGCTTATCCTTTTAAGTATCATGACCAATAGTTTGATCCATTGAAGGATTCACATCTATCAAATTCTCTGAAGAATGACCAACTCCTTATCATTATTGTGAATACTGTGATGGTAATCATTTTCCTTCTTGCACCAAAAATCCTCTTGAGTTTTAGTGTATTCTTGATTTATTTGGTGAATGAGATGCCTCTTCTTGATAGATTAATTTCACAAGTTGATACAAAGGTTGGATCTGATTCAACACATGTCGAATCCTTATATCCTGAATGGTTTGTTGTATTTTCTATACTATACTTCATATTTAATTCTTCTAATTGGATAGAAGGTAGTGAATTTTTGTATTCAACCTATGAGGTGAATGATTCTATTATTCAATGCATTTGTGAAGCTCCTCAAATTGATCCATATTAAAGTTCAAATAATGGAGAACCAAATGACCTAATCAACCCATATGATCATACCATTGGACTTAACACTTGTATTTCACTTAATTATTCTCCCACGAGTGTACCAGATTATAATTGTTATACATTTGTTGATCCCATAAAGGCCATAAATATTAGGATTCATCACTTCACTTTTTAGATACTTGTTAAGCAGTTGAAGCACTTAAGTTATTGTCGATTGTTATGTTAGGCATTCATGATCTTGAAATCCTTCTGAAAATCATCAAATTATATTTCCCTTACAATATTCTCCTCTTGATTCCTTGCCATTAATTGAAAAATCATTTTCTCCAGGATTTTTTTGGATTTCATGATCTATTTTATGATTATTTTGGAAGAATATTACATAGAAATCTTTATCACTAATAATAAGCTTCGATATTTATTGATGTTTTCTAAGGATAATAACATAAATAAAGTTATATTCACAAGAATATTTCAAGTTTAAATGATTGTTGCTCTAACCCAATAGGTAAGGTTGTGGCATGGTTAAGGTTAGTTGTTATGGCATACCTTCATGATTTTAGCAAAAACCTTCTATATTTTATGCAAATTATTCCCAATCATATTTTTATTTTTGCACATTTATTTATGGTGGTTTTAATTTCTTATATCCTTATATTTGCATGTGAGGAACAACTATGGTGGCTACATTGGAAATTCCATTACACTTAGCCTTGAATTTCTATTTGTTTATGTTAGCAGTAGGTCTAACTACATTCTAGTGTCACTTGTACATTCATCATGCACCTTCTCTCCTTTATTCTTTCCTTTTTTTTTCCTACTTTTTCCTTGTATCCTACATTTCACTTTAGTTCTATTTTTTTATTTTATTTTTTGATCTTTTTTCATGGTTTTTTCAATAATTTTCTTTCATGATTTTTTAATAGGACCCTACATGAAAGATGTTCCTTTTGGGCTCAAGAGAATAATGTGATAAAGTCTTAAAATGAAAATTATGATGATGAGAAACTCTTGGATAATATGTCTTCCTCTTCTTTATTTGGGCCTACATATCTTTTCAGATCGATGATGTCTCAATGGAAAATACGATCTATTAAAAAAACAAGAACTCTAAGTTGAAACATGACACCCTTACCTTTTATAGGATCCTCCTTCCTAACTTGATCTTGTAAGTAAATTGTGTGTGTGTGTGTGTGTTTTTTTTTTTTCCTGATCCAATCAAGTAGAGAAGGGGAAGAAGTAAATATATAGTGATGCATGTTAATATTAGAGGAATATACAACCATATTTGAAGGAACAACCTCTTTTGCGGAATAAGTCAGGATCCCTCTTCTGGCACAGTAAAATAATAACTCTGTAAGAACGTTTAAATAGATAAATAAATAAAGGCTGAAAGAAGAGAAACAATTTCTTACAAAGATAGGTGAAGCAAGTAACTTTGTTGGGGTACTGAACAGGCCTACTGGAAGCGAAGTGATGCTTATGTTTCTCTCGTGACTTTGCCGTGGTACCAAAGAGGCTCGTTTGGAACGAAGAAAAAATGGAGATTAAAACTACGACTCTAATGATATTAATATCACAACTAGATTACCCTTATCCTGAACCAAAACAATTGCAATACATCAAGCTTTGTGAGTGTGTTTAATCAAGATAGGAAATAAAGGGGACTACATATACAACTGAGTTAAGTTGGAAAACCAAAGTAATAAACATAATGAATCAACACTTCCTAATAGACATCATGTGAATAAATCTACACCAAAGAAAATAAGTTGGATTTCTATCAGCGTGTCACCAATTATTGTCGTTGTGCCAAATACTCTCTAAAAGTTTTCCTAGATTTGAATTTTGGAGCTTACTTGCAATCCTATGATTGCTTGTTCTATGATTTTTCTCAGTAACTTAATGATTGGCTTATGATTTTAAAATTCCTTAAGTATCCTCTAATTCTATATCAGTCAGATTCAATTGTTCACACATGCTAAACCTTTCATGCATTTACAATTTCTCTTCTTTGAAGCAACCCTAACAATCAATGTACAACATAGAAATTCAGGCACTATGCATTCATTATTGATAGTGTCTGCACAATGTTTAAGCACAGAGACTTCACATTCCATGTCGACAATTAATGCACAATCCTCAGTTTATAGATTTTATCATTCCTAGTTTAAATTGTACCATCACTCGAGTGAGTTTTCTCAACTATCACTTTTGTGCACTCATGATTTCATTAGTGTTGCTTTCACTTTTGTGACTATCTTTTTTTTCTTTATTTCACTTTAAAAATTTGTAAGTTTGTGTTCTCTTCACTATATCATGTGTCTCTTTCACTTTCTTTAGCTTTTACAAATGTAATTTCCACGTTTTCTTACTGTCACAACTGCTGCTTTTGATGATTTTCACTTTTGCGTGTGTCACATATTAGTGGACCACTAGAGGCCAAAATAGCACATTATTTTGCATTAGTTGATCCTATATTTCATAAGAATATGTGTTAGACACATCCCCATAGTTTAGCACATTTTTTTTTTCTTGTTGACACTCCTATCGTCACTTTTATTCTAAGTGCAACAAAGTGACATTTCAACTATCACACTTAGAAATAAGTGTTTTGTTGTTGTCACTTCAACGTACAGATGCAAATTTTAAGTTATATGGTGAATTTTGATGTTATTTGAGTGTGATATCACCATTTTAGGAATTGATTTTGTGCTTGTTCTATCTTGCCTCACTGATCCCACACGTACCCATTTCAGATCCTTCATTGTATTTGCAACTTGCTTAATCTCCAAACAAAATTTCTTGCTCCCGAAAATGTGCATTGTGCATTCCCAATCCACAGTGAAGCCTCTCCATCTCTTGGAACTCCATACTGTGTAGCTTGAATAGATAATCTCCCTCCTCCATCTCCACACCAACCAACCTTGGAACTTAGGGCATCAATTCATCTATCTGGCCATGTTGAATATGCAATTATTGTTACCTCTTTCCATGTACTTTGAATTCTGAATTTATAGTGAGTATTTAGGTCTCCCCATGTCACTTACTTTCCTAGTTTCATAGTTTCCTAAGCTATTTCCTAGTTCATTGTGCATTGCACAGTTCCAGTGAGAAACCTACCTCTTTCTGTGTCTAACTTTCCTAGTTGCATAGTTATGTTTATGAAGAGTTTCTCCTATTGTGCACCGTATAGTTCTTGTAATAAAGGAGTCATTGTTGACTCACTAAGATACTTAACTACAAAATTCACTCAGCCTATCCCCAATAATTATGCAGTGCAGATTTATAATGCCTAGTTCTTTTGACTGGGATCCCTCAATGCTAAATATTTTTCCCTATCTTTCTCCCAACTTTGTATTGCATAGTTCCTATCGGTAATAAGGCCTTCCTTATGCCTTGTAATGCGCAGTTGCATAATCCTTTCCTCCCCCTTATTGGTAACTCCTCATTGTATATGATCTGTCAATAAGCTCAGTGCCTTGCCTCCTGGACTCCCTAGAATGAAAGAAGATTTGTCAAGCCCTCATGTATTGTGAATTGCACAATTCTAGTTAGCAGTATCACCTCATTGAGTTACTAAAGTCCTAAATGAAAAAATTCCCAACATATTTCTCTTAAAAAACTTTGCATGTTTCTTCAACCCAACCAACATCTTCTATGAGTAATGAGAGGTAGAATATATTGTTTTTGAGCTAATGTTGGATTTTCATGAGTGGTCTCCATATGCAACTATTGTCATTACAACATCATGGGTAATGCAAAGGCTATGGGAGAGTACTTGTGAAGAAGGAGAAGAGGGAGAACCATAAGGAAGAACAAAAAGAAACCTTGCATCAAGACAAAAGAGTTAACTTGGAAGGTGTCAGCCTTGACCCACACCATTTACTGGGTGAAACTGAGGAACACGAAAACACCTATCATGAATAATTAAAAGTTAAAGCAACAAAGAGAGAAATTTGGAAATACCACATAATCATGAAGTTCCATGCAATCATTTCCAAGTTGTGGAATGTAAAAATGTCATAATTATGTCATAAGAGTTAATGGGTCTTGCCACATAATGTGGAATATAATTACGTATTTTCAAGAAAATGAAAAAATTAAAGGTGTGGAAGTCCAACAATCACATGTGGAATGTGAAAAGTCACATGTAGAACAAATATTCAATGTAATTTCAAAGGTCACTTAGGAAGTCTAAGAGTTATGAGGGTAACTCAAGAGTCATGGGATATGAAAGGTCATTCCTCTTGTTATAAATACAACCTCATAACTCAAACAAAGAAATTTTTGGGGTCTCAAACTTTGGAGATCTGGCAATGGCTTCTCTACCTTGTTATAACAGAAAATGTGATTCTTTATAGAAGAAACAAGTGACTTAATGTTCCACTATTGGAGCTAGTTTCTCACTATTGTAACTGTGTACTTGGATAATTCACTTAACAATCAGAAGCTTGCTGAGCCACCAAATTTTGACTCATGTATCACAAATATTGTAATACCATTCTTTTGATTTTTACGTTATATGTTATGTTCATATGTTATTACGGTTGGATTTGGTGTTTATCTTGTTGAATTTGTGTTGTTTTTTCTTCATTGAGTGTTGTGTCTATGTGAAATATTTTGCCAGATATTTAAAAAGTACTTCCTTTCTCTATTGTGCCTCTCATAGGATATTACTATTACATTCCTTCTAGAGAGTCACTCTTTACTTGCCTCTCACGAATATCTCCTTTTACGCATTACAATTGGTATCCATAGTCTCAACTTACTTTTTTATTTCAATGGTTATGCGCATACTCTCATATATTATTCATTGCAACTAATGCAAACCTTAGAATCTGTGCGCTCAGGATGATACTCTAGATGGGGCACTTACTCCAAACGGTGTGAAGTCTAATTGAGACTCCATACCTGGGAGACCCCCTTGGTTGATGGGTTTCCAACACCATTAATAGTTGGTACTAAAAGGAGGGAAAGGTAAAAAGTTTTTCCCATTGAGTATGTTTTGAATCTCTTATCTCAAATGGATCTTTCATAAATCATACTCGCTAGGTGTTTTTATAATAAGTCCAAATGTAAAATATTAATTTTGAACCTCAAAACTATTCTTATTTTGACATCTTTTTCCACCATATTTTCTTACCTTTTCACAAATCCATAAACTCAATCAGTGATAATTGACATATTTTACATCTAAGAAGGAATTTTGATGATCTCTATTTAATATTATAATGTTTCTTATTATTCAGATGAATTTTTGTAATTAGTTACAAAATTTGTGCAATTTTGTAGCCAACCTTTGTTTCTGCAGCCACTGTTATTATTTGACAGGTTTTGAGAAGAAAATGAAGAAGCGAGTCATATGGGTAGCTTTGAAATGGTCCACATATGGATCATATTCTACTTACCTGTTCAATTTTAAAAGGATCATGCCTACACTTGTGGTCAAAGATTAGTCAAAGAAAGGAACCAGATCAGCGGACAAATATTATCGATTTTCTCTTACGTAGAAAATCGAGAAAGAGCCATGAAGACTTTGCTTCAAAATAGACTTCTAGTCTTAGCTTTATTTTTCTTTCTATAGGTGAAATTATATCATATAGTTCATTTAAAAACTTGTATAAATACTGGTCCATTGAAATCGGGAATAAGCTTGATTTTGTGATAATACTGTGATACGTTTTTAAAATCTATTTTGTTAATGAAGAAGACCAGTTCCAAACCATTATTTTGCAGATAGCCTAAGTAGATTCACACTCGTTCTCTTGCATAGGGCCCCTGCAAGGAAAGGAGGTTTTTATAGTCATTTCTTATTTTTTGTCATTTCATAGCTTAATTTCTCATCATTTCGTAGTTTAAATTCTCATTGATTCATAGTTAATTTCTCTTCATTTCATAGTTTATTTATTCTAAATTTGCAGTTTAATTTCTTGTCATTTAATATTTTAATCCCATTTCAATTAGTTCCTAAATGTTTTCTAAATTAGTTGGTTACATTTACGCACAGTTGATTGTATCTTAAGCTCTCATGAATTGTTTCATTACTGTGACACTATCAGCTTCCAATTGAAATCGATTCTTGCATTTGATTACACAACAAGCATATGATTTAGATTAGACATCTTGTTTTACGCAATAGATACTCTGTCATTCTTTGATTTCCTTATTTAAATTTGAATTCAATCAACACAATCACTTCAATTTCATAGTAACAGATTTTATACTTTCGTTCAATGGAATGTAGAACAGAGTTAGATTAGAGTTATATTTTGATCATTCTTAGATATATTTAAAACTGGGACAGAGTTATATTAGAATTATGCTTTGATCATTTCAGATAGATTCAAAATTAGATCAGAAGCTCTATTTTTGTATAATTAATATTTTCAATTGATAAAGAAGAAAATCGTTTTATTTTGTTATATTAATGGATAGAAGATAACCAGATTTCAATAGAATTTAGAATAATGCTTTCTTTAAATATAAAATAAGTTCAATTAGATGTTTTCCATATATGTTTTGTCGGCATAGAATAGTCTAAGATAGCTCATATTTTAACCATCCAAAGATTGATTTATTTTTATGCAAAATAGATTAGTTAAATAACATTTCATTTTCTTCCTTCTTTTAGATTTTATATTTCATTCATTTTATTAAGAGTAATTTGTAAATCAATTTCTTTTCTTAGAGTAAAAATAACATTTCCTTTTCTTCCTTCTTAAAGATTAAGTTTTGATCATTAAATTTCTTTCAAATTTAGTTGTTTCTTATAATTTAAAGATTTCATTTAAAAGCTTAGATTTCATTCCTTAGATGAATTTTAGTTCTTAACATTAGACATAAAATACAAACCCCCAAAAACAATATATAAAAATACACAACTATGTAAGAAAGAAGGGCATATAAGCATATATAGTGCAACACACTTCATGAGATTACTAACCTTGGTTGATAATTTATGATAGAAATTTAAGACATTAAAATGACTAAACAAGTAATCTCCATGAACCCTTTGTATAACGTTTCTCAAGTGACGTTTGATGGTGAGGGTGGTATATCCATAGCCCATCATATGTCTCATTTTCTCAGGTTTTGTGAATATTTTTAAATCAATTTTGAATATGTTGCTTCATATTATTCACCCTCAAAGTTGAAGGTTGAGTTAACCAATGGAGTCATACCTTACCACCCGCTCCCATTAATTAATTTGGACTACTCTTCATGCTTCTTCATAAAGCCTTTGATAGGTATGATTAACAAGATGTCATAAGAGGATTAACCAACTAATAATGAATTCCGATGAATGAATTGAGGAATTTTATAATATATTCCTTCACCCATGTTACGATTTCTTAAAGAAGACACAGATTGGGATTTCTTTAATGAGAATTTTCAGCATTTCATTCAAACCTCCTTGAAAATTTTTGGATCTAAATCCTTGTGTTATTTTGATCTCCAAACTTTTGAAAACCATGATACAACTCTAATTTCAAAGGAGGAACCTACATTCCTTTTTCTCCTTGTCCTGCTATGTTAGTACTAATTTGGGTGCCTCCTAGTGATGATGTTGAAGTTGAGAAATCTAGAAATCATATTGTTGACCCGACCTTTAAACCTTTATCCACTTCGCATGATTTAGACCTTATTGAAGATTATTTGGATTGGTTCATGAATCCTAATGTGAATAATAATCCCTTGAATTTTCAAGATGATATTAACACTCAAATTTAATATTGAATCTAATTTGAATTAAAGCATGGTATCTTCAAGGGCTATCTTTCATCTTGTATCATCCCTTTCACATGATACCTTGTCCTTTGATCCATTTGATCACTATGTTTCAAACTCTTTTAATTTTCATTTTTCTAATCCAAATAATGATCATGTGCAAGATAGTCATATTTCACAGATAGGGGAGAAGAAAGGTGTAGAATTTCTTTTGACCTCTCTTCTCTTTTTCAGAATCCTCTATGTCAATACGATGTTCATATACTCTTGGTTGATTTAAAATATAGTAATCTCAACAATCAATAAAATGAAATCAATTTTTTTAATTGATCTAACGTCTCGGGGCACCATAATCCTGATAATGATGATCCCATGGATGTACATGATGATGAATCCCCAGATTCATTGACTGACATTTCGGTTTCATAAGAAGATTTTGATTTGAATGATTTCTATCTAGAATATGATTTGGTCAAAGGTGATTTTCTGATGTAAATTTCCTCTTCAACTCATTATTCCCCATGTCCTATTACTTGTAAATGAAATATTCAATGCTCTTCAAATATCTCATTTGATTAACATAATTTTGAATTGACAGAAGGTAGTGAAGTTATCCATGTTGACGAAGAGAACAATCAGATCATTGAGCATCCCTTCCCTTCCTTGCAATATTCTATTTTTCACGAGGACAACTCTTCAAATAAATTTTCTCATGATATTTCTCTGATTTAAACATCTCTAAGTTTGCAATTAGAATATAAATTTCACTTGTGTCATCTTCTTGTTGAAGTTTACAAATCCGATCAAACTAGTGATGTAGATGGTTACCATTTGGATAGTAGTGATGTTGTTGAAATTACTAGTAGTAGATGCCAATACACCATGCACAATCTAATCCAATCTTCAAAATGAAATTTTATATTATTTGAATATTCCAGGACTTGTAAGGAAGACAAGGGACTAAAATTATGTTCATGGTTATGTTGGGTTCTCATAGCTCTAGTAAGATCCTTGAACCAAGTCACATATTTATTTTCATGCAAAGTCCTTCTCTTTGTATAGTTTCATCGAATAAAAACTCCTTCTTGAAATATTTTCAGTATTTTGGATATAGATTTTCTAATTTTTTGAGATTTATTTTTTGATCGGATTGAGGACTTTGTTTTAGATACTTCATCTCGATGCAAATATTTTATATTGAACTAAGGATTGGAATTCATACCTTCCATGAATGCACAAAATTCTAATGCTTATCATTTTAATTATCATGGAAAACATTCTCATCGTCCAAAGGATTCACATATGTCAAAGGCTCTTAAGAATTACCAATTACTTAGCCTTCTTCTGAATATTGAGATGCTAATCATTTTCTTCTTCCGCAAGATATCCTCTTGAGTGTTAGTGAATTCTTGAGCTATTTTGTGAATCAAATCCATCTTATTTTCAGATTAATGTCCCAAGTTGACACAAAGGTTGGTTTGTTGTATTTTTTATAATATCATTCATCTTTAATTATTTCAATCAAATACAAGGTTGTAACTTTTTGTGTAAAACCTATGAGGAGAATGGTTATATTATTCATAGTGTATTTTAAGCTTATGAAATGATCCATCTTTATATTAATGGAGAATTTGATGTTTTAACCAACACATATGAACATAAGATTGGCCTTAACACTTTCCTTTTAGATCACTATTTTCCAACAAGTGTATCTGATGATAATTGTTATACATTTGTTGATCCCATCAAGGGCATAAATTCCTATCATATTCATCATTTTTATTTCAGATACTTGTCGAGTAGTTGAAGCACTCCAGCTATTACTGATTGTCATGTTATTCCTTCATGATCTTGACAAACCTTTTGAACGTGATCACAATCAATTTCCCTTACAATATTATCCCCTTTATTTTGTGTAGTTAATTAGGAATTCATTTTCTAAAATATTTTAGGGTTTTCAAGAGGATTGTTTTGGATTTCATGATCTAATATGTGGTTGGTTGGAAGCATATTACTTAGAAATATTCATCACTGATAATAAGATTTTATATTTCTTGATTTTTACTAAGGATGATAACACGAATGAAGGTATATTCACAAGAAATTTTCAAGGTTGGTATGAATTTTGTTCTAACTCAAAAGGTAAGGCCGCAAGGTCATTAACGTGTTGTTATGGCACACATTTATTGTCTTAGCAAAGACCTTCCATAGTTTTTGAAAATTATTCATTATGATATTTTTATCTAAGAACATTTCTTTATGTTGTTTTTAATTACTCATATGATTCTATTTACAGGTCAGGAACAACTATGGTGGCTATATTGGAAATTTCATTAAAATTAGTCTTGATCTTCCACCTAGTTAAGTTAGGACTAGGTCTAGCTACATTCTAGTGTCCCTTGTACATTCATCCTTCACCTTCTCTCCTTAAATCCTTCCTTTTTTTTCCTACTTTTGTTGCAAATCCTAGTTTTATTTTAGTTATATATCTTCTTTTTTCTTATGATATCTTTTTTGGTTTTGTTATGTATTTTATTTCATGTTTGGTTTAATAATACCCTCCATGAAAGATGTTCCTCTTGGTCTCAAGAGAAAAACCTGGAAAATTTATAAAATAAAAATTCATATGACAAACAACTCTTCCCTAATATGTCTTCTTCTTCTTTGTTTTGTCTTACTTATCTTTTAAGATAAATGATGTCTCAATGGAAAATATGATTTATTCAAAAAGGTAAAATATTATTAGAACCATGACACCAATATCTATTCTAGGATCCTCATTCCAAACTCAGTCTTGTAATTAAACGGTGTTTTCTGTTGCTAATCCAATTATAAATTAAAGAAGGGGAAGGGGAAAATATATCATGAGAATGTCAATATCAAAGGTATATACAACCATATCTGAAGGAAAAACCTCTTCAACTCTCAATCAATCAAGATACCTCTTCCATCTCAGTAAGATAATAAGATGCTAAACACACTTAAATAGATAAATAAATTAAGGGTGAAATACGAGAAAGTGATTCCTTCACAAAGAGGTGAAGAAAGTATGTTTAACCAAGAAAGGAAATAGAGGGGACTACATCTATAATTGGGTTATGCGGGAAAACAAAAGTAATCCAGACAATATGTCAATACTTCCTAAGAGAATAGACCCTATGCATAAAGTTAGATGAAATAATAGAAAATATAGTTCTACTAGTGTGACACTAATTGTTATCGTTGCGACAAACCCTCCAAAATTTTTCCTATATTTTAATTTTGGAGCCTACATATGATCTTCTGATCCATCACTACTTGATTGTTATCAATATATTCATTATTGTTTGATGATTTTATAAGTGCTTAAGTCTTACTCTAACATTATTACGCCCATAATACCTTTGAACACATGATTATAATTTATTTCATTTATAGGCGCTCTTATTTCAAGCAACCCTCTCATTCAATGTACAACTTAGAAAGTCGAGCACTACACATTCCTTGTTGATAGTGAATACCCAAATTTTAAGGGGAATGACTGCACAATGTTTAAGGAAAAATACTACATAGTCACTATTGATAGTCAGTGGAAAATATTTGGTTGAAAACTTCTCTCATTAATAGTTGAAATTGTACCTTTAGTTGGGTGAGTTTTCTCAATGGTCACTATTACAAACTTTGGTTTTCATTAGCATCGCTTTCACTTTTACGACTATCATTTTTTCTCACTTTTGTCTTCAAAAGAGGAATTTTTGTTATCTCTTTTATATAACATGTGTCTCTTTCACTTTCTATATCAAGTGTCATTATCATGTTTTCTTACAATTGCAGTTGTCTCTTTTGATTATTTTCACTCTTGCATGTGTCGCATATTAGTGCACAACTACAGGTCATTGTAGAAAATTATTCTATAGTATCTGATCCTCTATGTCATAATAATATGCATTAGAAAATTCCCCACATGGTATTCTATTTTTTTTTCATTTGACACTCCTTTCATTACTTGTATGGTAAGCGCAGAAAAGTGACATTTCAACTGTCAAACATAGAAATAAGTGGCCTTCTACTATCATTTGAAGGTACGCATGTGAATTTTTAATTATATGGAATATGCGGATATTATAATAGAGTGATATCACTATTTCATGAATTTATTGCATGCATTTTTCTCTCTTTCCTCCGTGATCCCGCACAACGATTTCATAGGCTCTTCATTGGGATCCCTCACTCACAATCATTTTCCGTAGCTTGCTCCCAACTATGCATTTCAAAGTTATATTAAATAATAAGTCCTTCCTAAGTCCCTATTATTCCAAAATACAAAATCCTTATCTCCTCCTTCTTAGTCACTCCGCATTGTATATCATTAGTGAACAATCTCAGTACCTTTCCTCTTGGATTCCCGATTGCAAAAGAATATTTTTCAAGCTCACCTCTACTATGCATTGAATAGTTCTACTTATCATTGTGGCTTCCCTGAATTTATAAAATCCTAAACTACCTAATTCCTATTCTCTTTCTCTTAAAACACTTGCATGTTGCCTCATCCCAAGCAACATTTTATATGAGTAAGGAGAGGTAGAATATATGGTTTTGGAACTAATGTTGGATTTTCATGAGTGGTCTCCATATGGATGAATCATTCTTACAAGATGATAAAGTAATTCTTAAGAGAGGACATCGAGGAACATTCATGAAGGAGAGGCTACAAGAGATTAATTGTTGATAAGGAGCAAAGGAAGAACCATTATCAAGAATGAAAAGGAACCCTGGATCAAGAAAAAAGAGCTGACTTGAAAGGTTTCAACATATTCCTACACTCTTTGGATGGTGAAAATGAAGAAAAAATAAATATGTATCATGAATGATTCAAAGTCAAAGCAACAAAGAGATTGAATTTGTAATGCCACATAATCATCAAGTTCCATGTCACCATTGCCAAGAAGTAGCTTGAACAAATTTCATCATGGCTTCATAAGTGTAAATAGACCTTTCCACATGATGTGGAACATAATTATGTATTTTAAAGAAAATGACAAAATGTAAAGGTGTGGAAGTCCAATATTGACATGTGTAATGTGAAAAGTAACATGTAAGATAATGATTCAATATAATTTCAAAGTTCAGTTAGGAATTCGAAGAGTTATGATGGTAAATCAAGATTCATCAGATATTAAAGGTCATTCCTCTTGTTATAAATACAACCACATAACCTAATAAATGGGATTTTGGGGGTCTTAAACTTTGGAGAGCTATCCTTGGCTTCTATAGCTTAGCCTAAGAGATAATATCATTCTTTGGAGAAACAAGAAGTGACTTAATGTTCTACTATTGGAGCTAGTGTCTCACTATTATAACTGGGTATTTGGATCTTTCACTTAATAATTAGAAGTTGACTCAGCCAACACATTTTCATGCATGTATCTTGAATATTGTAAGACTATTCTTTGGATATTTGCAGTATATGTTATGTTAATATGTACTAAAGAAATTTAACAACCTCATTGGCTTTGGTTCTTATATTGTTGAAAGTGTGTTGTATTTGATTTAATGATCATTGTGTCTATGTGCACAATGTCATTGATATTTAATGAATATTTTCTTGATCTCGTGTGCCTTTATTAGGATAGTATTATTACTTTCTTTCTAGAGACTCACTTTTTACCTCCCTCTCTTGAAAGTCTCCTTTCACACATTGCAATTGATGTTTCACAATGTGAACCTACTTGTTGATTTCAAAAATTACGTGCATACTCTCTTATTTTAATCATTGTAGGTAAGGAAAACCTTATATTTATGGTGGTCGGGTACATACACAGAATGTGGTTCATACTCTAAATAGTGTGAGGTATAACTGGGACTTCATACTAGGGAGATCCCTTTGCTTGACATATTTCCAGTGCCATAAATAGTGTCAAAGTCAAAAATTATAAGAATGTGTATTATGGAGTATTTTTTTGGCATGAAATTTTATTAGTTTTGAAAATATTTTTATTTAAAATTTGTAGATATATTACATATTTATGATCTAAGAATAAAATGCATTATTTAGAAATGGGAAAATGTGTAAGTTGTATTGGATCAATACTTTGGTTGATAATTTATCAAAAAACATACTATAAAGTTTAGGACTTCAGGCTAGATATTATACTTGAGTTTATAAATTGTTTCCTTGTCAACATTCTTTCTAATGTCAACATGTAATATTCTGAATTTGGAAAACAACAATATATGAACACAATAATGGAAATAGCACTGAATAACATTACACCAAAATGGATAAAAACCATAGAGAAATTTTATTATATAAATCAGTAGCGAATATGTACAATATAAGCGGACACAACTCAGATAATCAAGGCCAACAAGCCTCCCATGAATACAAATGCCAAAAGTGAAATGCTGTTACATTGCAGAATGCTCATGAATAAGAACAGTGCAGTCAATAGATGGTGCAATGCTACTGGAAATGTACAATATGATGGATCTTCAAATGCATGGCTAAAGAAGTTCCGGGAGTAAATATCTAAACTCCCAAACTCAATTTCAAGACAATCCAGAAAGGATTTCCTGAAATATGCAAAAAAGGCAAAAATGCTGGAGTGAAACCCTAGGGCTGAGTAGCAGCTACAACTCGATGTCTGGATGGAGATGGATGAAGATGAGACATGAGATGAATGAACCTCCTCCAATGGATCTTCCAAGTGAAAGCTTGATCCTAAGACTAAAGATATCACCCTCCAATCAATCACTGCAACCCCTCACTGCAGATAATCAATAAAATAATGTAGTCCAAGAGGTACACTGCGTTGTAGGAGAAATAAAATATGTTGGCCAAGTGCAAAGATGTGAAATAAGCTCCTGAATCTTCCTCACTGATATCCCAAAGGAAATAAAGCTTCCTCCTTTGAAAAAAAAGCTCTGGAAGTGGTGTTATCAACCTCCACTGCAACACCTTTCAACACAACCGAGCTCTAAAGAAAAACTACGCTGTAGCTAAAGAAGGTAGCTTGGCCTCAAGCCTAGATGTGGAGAAATATAGTACAAGCTCCCTCAAGTGGCATCTCAAGAAAGGAGAAGGAATTCCTAAACAAGAATGCCTTATGCTAAGCAGCACAACAATCTCAACTAAATAGTTGAAGAAAGCACAATAGTCATGCAGACCATAAAATCAATAATCCATAACATATCTTGCTATGGCTGCCTTGCCCTCCTTATAAACAAGTCGAAGCCTTCTCACCTTGGGTCCCACTCATTAGGGTTTCCTCCACCAAGGAATCTTCCTCCCACTATCATTGTGTTGTCTCCATAGATGATCTCCACCTTCCATTCCAACACTGTTCACTTGGTCAAACTTGACCTTGTCCATAGGTAATTGCCCCTTCTCACACTTGAGGGTGTGAAATCCATCTATCGTAATGATCCCTTTTCACACCATGATGTATTTTATTCATATTTTTGAAATGTATGGGCCTCCTTACCCATTTATTCATCTCCTAGGTGTCAAAAGAAAAAATCAATATTCCAATTAGCTGCATGCTAATTTTGGAATATTACACAACATATTTTCTCGGATTAGTTTATGTGTACTATATGTAATAATTTTGTATTATATGTAATAGTTTATTCATTTTTTAATTCATGGATTAAATTTTATATGTATTATATGTAATATGTGGAGTCATCTCCAATACACCCCCCAATCATAGCCCATGAAAGTGTTGGGGGATCTTCCATACATGGTTGGGCTCATGATAGCTTGCAAAACCCAATAAGAGTGTATTTTATGCTCATATATCCTCCATCAGACACCAAACAGAGTGCTAGAGGAAATTTCTTTCTCTCTATCGATGACTTGACTACTAATAGTGGACCATCTTTTCTTTTTGCAACTACATATCCTGTAGTTCTAAATCCTCTCTAAACTTTATGTGTTTATGTCTTGAAATTATCTTTAATTTTTTAAATGTCTTCAATTAATGTGTTTGAATTTAATTTATATGATATTATTATTCCAATTTGTTCAATATATTAAACTGTATTTATGATTTGGAGACCCTCAACAGTGAAAATTTTAGGATTAGAGTGCAACGATGATCCCTACATGGAATGAAACTATAATCAGTATCATAGTTGAGGATGTTAGGACCCAACATACATGGATCATATAGGAGTTGGGTAAAATCTATGCTAGTTTTCCTACTAGGTTTCATTTATATTTCATGCTAGATAACGTCAATAGGTTGATCGGGACATACCTATAAGGGGGCCCATAAAGCCACCTCCTATATTCCATACATAGGATTAGGAGGTTGGTGGTTAGAGGCCCACTTAATAGGGAGGTGGTGAAAGTCAGCACTAGGGAAATTCATGTTCATGGGGAGTTGTTTGACATCCCTCTAGGTTGTTGTGCTAGATATGTTGGTCCAATTATGCTCAAATATTTTAAGTATTCTTATGCAACCCATTTTGTTTATGATTGATTCATTAGAGCTTAGGGCTAATTATACCACCATGAGGAGGTCCCCATTTACTTTGCAAAGAATACATTTATGAATTTCGTGCTACATATGAGGATTATCACATCAACCTTGGGTCTAGGTTTTATGTACTTGTCTTGGGATATTACTATGATAGTGATCGAGCTCGTAGGGACCCTAAGCATGTAGCAACACCTTAGATGTTTATTCCACGAACATCTTGATGCATGGTATTACCGATGAAGCTAGAGCAGTCGTCGTAGCTCGACATTGAGAATAGGCATACATGCAGAGGAAATATGCCATTACACATGTTTTATTGCGTGGAGAGATGAGGATACAACCTATGTTTCCTCATGACCCACCACCTCCATTACATGTTGATTCATTAATCTCAAGCGTCAAGGGAATTACTAGCTTTTATTATATGCACGTATGTGTTGTGATACCATCCGTGACACTCGGAGGGTACATGGCACATGTTACACAGGCTATACAAAAAATTTGACTCTTATTGTCAAATTATAGATTATTTATATAAATAAGTTCATATAAAATTTGATTTATATTAGTAAGTTGATGATAACGTGCATAAGAAATGTAGCTACATAGACGAGAATCTGAGGTCATCCGAGGGGGCATTTGATTAACAAGAGTATCCTCCTCTAGTTCATGTTTCCATGGCTCAATATCCTCCACCTTCACCTCGACCTCAACATCATAGCACTCATGAGTAGGAGAGTGAATATGTGCAGAAACATGGTTGAAAAGTTGAGGTAAAAAAAAAAAGTATTTCTAAGATTTGAACATTTTATTTTTTAAGTTACATGTATGCATGCAAATTAATTCATAGATTAATATAATTTGGATTTTCCATTGTGTACATAGGACCAAATGTAGAGTGGTGTTGATCTTGTAGTTATGTGGATGCATGAGTGGGATGTTGGGTATAGGGGCATTGAGCCAAAAGTTGGGGAGCATAAAAACCAGATTCATCAGAGCTGCATCCCACCTAACTTCCATTTTAACTAGATTGTGCCATACGTAGGGGATAGCTAAACCCATATTAATCAGACTCCAATCCCACCTAAATTTCATTTACACTCTAATGAGCCGCGTGTAGTGGACTAATGCAATGCATAGTTCAAAATCATTTATTTAAATTTTTTTTATGTTGTACAAATAATGTTATAATTAATTTGAGTTCTAATGTGTTATATTGTATTACTATATTATGGATGCATACTTTGCACAAAAAAACTCACATAAGAGTTATAGAACTGATACTTTTTAGAGTGGATCATAACTAGTTTATATATTTTTAGGCTCATCTCATAGGGCACAGTCACATGGGATACAAAATTTGTATATTTTCAAACATGGATAGTTTATGGATGCATGAAAATTATTTCAGTTTATGGATGCTTATTATTTCTGTTGATGGATGTTCATGTAATGCAATTTGTATATATTTTCATATGGAAATTTTACTATCATAAATTCATTATTTCAATTTATGGATGTTTATTAATATCGTTTATGAATGTTCATTAAATTTTATTTTATGGATTTGTTAATTATTTCAATAGTTAATTTTTTTTTTTTTTTTTTGTGGTTTAACTTTTATTAAAAAGAAAGATAAAATTTTTTATTTCTCGCTTGATAGAATAAGAAAATAATTACAACCTTAGACTATGATGAAAGTCTCTTTAATACTTAAAATGATCTAAATTATATTATGGTTCAATTAAAAAACACAAATAGGATTGAGATAAGTTTTAAATTCAATTTTAAAAGATGTCTTCAAACAATAAACAAAATTTAAGTTTTATTCAATTTTAATACTTTTGAGGTCAACTACATCAGCTTAGTCATAACACAACATAACTCATATGTATTGGAATTTAATATACCAAAAAATAATTAATGATATATATTTTTAGATAATTTTATGAATTTCTTAAATTTTCTTGGCTATCAAAATATTTCAATCAATTTTTTATCTTCAGAGCTTGAATTAAGATCATTCAAGAAGACATTTTTTACAAAATAACAATTTTGTTTTCTAGTTTCATAGAGTGAGGAAATAAGTACAATATTGCTTTGATGAAAGTCATTTTGATACTTAAAATGAACTAAAATATATAATTTACATCAATTTAATATTGAACTTGTAAAAATTATCTTTTAGCACAATAAATGTATGTTAATTTAATATGTTTCTATGATTTGATGAACTTTCCTAATTTTACTTGCCTATGCAAGTATTTCAATCAATTATTTATCTTAAGACCTTCAATTAAGGACATCCAAGAAGTAAAATTTTACAAAATGACAATTTTTATTTCTAGTTCCATAGACTATGGAAATAAGTACAATATTACTATGATAGAAGTCACTTTGAAACTTAAAATTAACTAAAATATAACAAGTACATCAATTTACTATTTAAATTGTAAAAAGTGTCTTTTCGTGCAATCAATGTCTCTTAATTTAATATGTTTCTATCACTTTATGAAGTTTCCTAAATTTACTTCTCTATCCAAGTATTTAAATCAATTCCTTATCTTATGAAATTCAATTAAGAACATTCAAGAAGTAAAATTTTACAAAACAACAATTTTTATTTCTTGTTTCATAGACAAAGGAAATAAGTACAAATGATGGAAGTCACTTTGATACATAAATTGAAATAAAATATATCATGTACACCAATTTAATATTGAACTTGTATAAAGTGTCTTTTAGTGCAAAATCAATGTATGTTAAACTACAATGATTTTAAAATATCTCAAGATGTAAACCACAAATAAGTTTTATTCGATTTTATTTCTTTTGAGGTTATCTAAAAGAACTTAATATATATATATATATATATATATATATATATATATATATATATATATATATATATATCTATATGTATATGTATATGTATATGTATATCTGTCTGTGTGTGTGTATTTTATTTGTTGCACTTTTTAAAATCCAATATGAAGGATTTATGTAACTCTTTCCCTATTTTAGATCAAAGTCACATATGACATTTATTGATAACATAAAAATATTTCAATGTTGTTTATAACCTATATAGTTCAATTTCCATTCAAAGTAAGATAATGTTATATCAACTTGGTTATTAGATAATGGAATGGATTTTAAATAAACAAAATGTATGACGTATATCTATAATATTTCTTCCATGATAAACATAAATACTATACATGACAATTAAAAGCAAATTATATCAAAAAAATTAATTAAATCAAAATCAAAATTCCTATTAATTATAAAATTTAATTAAATTTTAAATCTATGGGGTTCACATAAGGATCCTATCCCTAGAAAGAAAACCTACTTGAAATTTGAAAAAAATTAGAAACTTAAGAACCTCAACGAAACGAAATCTTATATAACATATGTGTACACAATTATGAATCCATCCTAGACTAGAAAAAAACGTTTCTCTATTCAAAATTACAAAATTATAAGAGTATTCAACGATCACGTTTATAAATTAAAAAAATCATATGTTGATCCCTTATATTGGATTATATTACACTTGACTGCTATATACTTGACTTCATGGCTTGGTATTTTTATCAACTACTCATATAGACAATGGCTCACATGAATGCAAGTATCCATAATACATCCATGTTTTGATTTTTCGTTAACCTTTCTTTGTTTTGATTATGAGATTGATCCAAGCTCCTATGGCTATACGTCTATATTGGAAAGATATATATTAAGGCCTAAAATCTCTATAAATATTGCGATCAACTTTTTTTTTAACATTTTCACTAAAATGGCCCATCAAAACCATGTCGCCAATGTGGTATGTGAATTTTCCATTTTAATGCTTTTCACTTGTGTGCATCACATTAAATAGTAGGCCACATTCTCTTCCTTTCTTGAGGGGTTAGTTACAACAAAAACATTGCCTATAGCCAAAATACAAGAGATGTCCTAGTTAAATAAGTTAAATATTTCAATTTATAAATGAAATCATTAATGATTAACGGGCTACATACCTTTGCTTACATGATGAGAGACTTGATCATGATCAACTGGAATGATAGCCTCTTCATCGTGCATCTCTTTCCACATTGGAATTGGATGAGGTCCCTTTTGATTAATAGGGACATGTTTCCATCCTTTCACGTTCTTGTTATTTTCACAATGACCAAGTCTACAACCATAAACATGAATACGAAACTCACAAAAGCATGTGATTTTTCTTGTCCCAATGGAAAATATTTCCCCCGTATCTTTGCTCCACATGGAGTGTAATTCCCTTGTTCCTATTATAGTGTTACAATACCAAGGAATGTATCTATTCACATTGCCAAGTTTTACATTTTAAAATAACCTACGCACATGCCTAATGAATTTGTGGTGTTCATGTCCTAAATGATATTTGCACCAATTGACCGCTTCTAGTGATGATTTGAGTCAATTTACATCATTAATCATTTGGTACCTCCTAAGTGTTTGCTTCACACAAGAAGTTGCATCATCATGCTCACCCTTTCCATGTCCTATCTCAAAATAGCTCCAAGTATGTTGAATTTTTATCTTCTTGTGTAGTCGGCTCCAACAATAAAAATTTCTTATTGAATTGAAATATCTTGCACAACCATATGACCATATCCAATTTTTTTTTAATGATATGTCATTTTTTTGAATGATTCATAAATTAGGTCAAAGAAATGTTGTACGAGCAAGGTGCAAAATTGATATTTGTTATTCACATCATATGACTTGTCAGTATTACCCCTACCATCAACATTCAATTATGCATATGTTGATAGAACCTATAAAAATATGGATATTTGGTATGATTGATAGTGCTCACTCTGGATCTATGTCTAAGGAGAAAATGTGTAATTCTCAGAAAGTATACCATTGATAAGATTGTACTTGGCTGGAATACTTCATGAGAATTCTTATATTTATATTCTTTCCACCTAGACCTATGCAAGTGTTTGATATATTTATAGATCTGGTTTTGAAACACCCCCATGAATTTTCAAATATGAATCTCACCCTCAACATACTTTATCCTCCTAGGCAGAAGAGTTGAAGAATATGGTTTATTTCCCACATAATACTTATATCACTTCGATGTGATGGTGAGATATGACACCCCAGACTAGTTGGGATCAATAAGAATTTTCCTATGGAACAATTCCAAATAAATGAATTTAGTGCATCTCTTCCCACCTTTGCATATTTTCTTATAAAAAATATCTTCTAAATTCATTCTACACAATATTGATAAAAAAAAAAATGTGCACCAAAGGAGGAGGAGGGTCATTGTGAAGGTTCTTCTTTTAAAATTCATGGAAACTAGCATAATGAACCTAAAATTCAACGTGATATTGGGAAAAACATGTGTGACATATTTTATTAGGCCTAAAAAACCACGGTTTCAATTTATGAAACATCATTCCGGATATCTTCACATGGTGGTTTCTTTCTTGAAATTCCTAAAACAATGAAAATTATGTCATTTATACAACATGTTTAGCCTGATCTACATACTCACCTTTAGCTATGTGATGTCATACGACATGCTTTCTATTTGGAATAACACGAGAATTTATTTTCTAAAACTCTACCACAAGTACTATGACTCCTATGTAAGAATGCCTTGGTAGGATTTCCTAGTGATAACAGTCCAATAAGCATCTTCATATTTTTTTTATACTCTTAACAATAAATTTGGTATGCTTGTGCAATGTTTTTCTCAAGACATGGAGAAATTTTGAAAATTTTTCCAACTTTTATTGTCTTGATGTTCTTGGTGCAACAATAGGAATTGTAGTTGTCCTACGAGCATCTTGAACATCGATATTTCCTTATTTTCCAAAAATAGTGAATTCATTTTATATGTTTTCAGTGACAGTCATACATGTTTTCATGCTTTTAACATCTTGGACACCCAAAATATTTGTGGTGTGTTTTATTTTATTCTGTTTCGTAAACCGATGTAGTATCTAAGCTTATGAAACAACTGAATGTTTCTAAAAATATTGTCGAATTATGTTATTGACATGCTCTCTAATGGTGCCAGCAAGGATACGCTCCCCAAGGTCCTCTATTGTCCTTGCATCATATTTTTTCTGCAAACCTTCCACCTCTTTCCAAACCAATCTAGCTCCCTATTATCCTATCAGCTTGAGAGAAAACAACCCATTATTTTGGTGGTTTATTAGCTTGATAGGGAAACTCTTCTTCCTATAGTGCTTGATTTAGCGTGATATGGAATATATTGTTCTCCTAGTGACAATTTATCATGTTGGTGGGGCACATGCTGTTCCTCTATTGGTTGATAAACTCAATAAGGTGCCACATATTGATCATCATGTGGCTGATAAACTTGAAGAACACATCTTCTTCCTCATGTAGGTGATCAATTTCCATCCCTACAAAGTGGAATATTAGATATAATTGAAATTCAAGCAAATCACCACCATAAGATAAGTGAATAGTATATTTACACATGTTTATTTAAGAAATCACCATAGGATGAAGGTCATGATATGATTTTACAAGTATTTACCCTATTTTCCTTTGAATTTAGGGATATCCAGTGGTAACTTGGGTGGCATGGGGGGGAATTTTTTATTATGAGAAATGGGATCATTTATGAGATTTTTCAAATTTGGGAGACATAAAGAATAGACAAATGTATCTTCTTGGTGTTAGAAATGATGTAATTACCTTTTTTGTTGACATGAGATGACATCCTAGTTAATTTTTTTTTTGGAAAGCCTATGGTTCTAGTCTGAAACCTTAGTGAAAATTTAAATGAAAAGAAACCTGAGACTTGTAAGGTAGGTAGTAGAAGGTTATGTGGACCAAGGATTCAAATTTGAAACATGAAAATAAAAGGGTTTCAAGCTCAGGGAAATATGGGACAAATAAGAGAGCCCCAGTAAAGTACCAGCCCTTATATCAATAAAAGGGGTGATTCAAAATATGATAAAAGGTAAAAGTATTCCTCATCAATCAAAGATTCATTTATAGGTTAAGACACTTCAATTATCCTCATCTGTTGATGGGCTGAATTGTTATTATGAATCATTTACTTAAGAAGAGGTTCACTTTTCTATTGGAAATGAAATTTTCATGATGATATGAATTATATGTAGAAGGCACCTAAAGATGATATAATTTATGTGAAACATGTGACTAATGGCAAGTATTTTATTTTAAGAAATAAATCGATTGGAAATAAAGGAAATAAGTCAACAACACTTGCGAATCTTGCATATGTAAGCACACCTGAACACATATATTTTATTTAGGAAAAATAAATGATTCACATACATAATACAAAGAGAAAACCAAATGGTTAATTTCCCATTTAATTATAATGTGTTAAATAATAATAAAAAAGGTTTTGTGAGGTTTTGAGTATAAGAAAAATTTCTAAAAATACCTTACCTCCTCCACTCAAGTGGCGATTGGGCCTCATGAATATCTTATAATAGGGTGGTGGGGACAAGTCACAAATTTCATTGGTGATGCTTCCAACAACCAAAAAACCAAAAAATATATGGAGAGGCTTATAATGGAATGACATATTAGGGCTATGTCCTGAAAGAGCTGCTGATGCTTCTGGTATCCTGACAAAGACCACTTCAAGTCTATGTGCTCCCACACCTCAACCTATAGGGAAATATTCCCTAATATTTGGACACTAAGTTATCTACATCCACTGGGTATGGATGAATCTGAGCTTCTGGTTGTTAGTTTTGGACCCAAAACCGCTACCACATGTCAGGAGATAACATGAAGGTTAATTATAATTCACCACCTAATATTTACCCCCTTCACATGTTTCTTTCCATGTACTATATTTTTCATTGGATGATGGAGTATTTTAAGCTCCCTAAAATATGACTTTCTATGTTTCAATATGAAGATAACCATGATGGATTATATGTTTCTTACCATTGCAATCATATCCTGAACCATAAATTATCTTGTGGCCCGTGTGGGGAATTTAGCATCTTCAGGTTAACATTGCTTTCATAAAGTGAATTTGTCAGCATAAAAAGTGTGAATTAATGTGGATATGCAATGACCCTTTATAATTCCCTTAATTACACTATGCGATGTTTTTTCCTTGCAAGAAAAGAAACCATGTCTGGATTATGGGCAAATTACTTCTTTCCTAATTATACTATGTGAGCATAAAGAGATATGAAATCTTTAGTGCTTTGAGCAATGGTATAGATGCCACCACAGGTTAGCCACAAGGATGTATGGGAGAAAGTTCCTATTTTTTTTTTTACTAACACCAATTCCTGCTCTTTAATTTTATGAAATAAAATCTTTAGTTAGCAAAATATGTAAATTATTTTTTTTAGATTTAGGGCTACTTTCCTCCTAGTTAATACAGGTGTTGTGTGAATTGGAATGTGACAAAAAAAATTAAAAAATATGTGTATTAGGGCCACTTTCTTAAATACTTCTTTTAAGGTATGTTTGTGTACACAATTTCAAATTAAAATATAGGCAACTACTCTAATTGTAATCATTAGTAAAGTAAATTTGTTAGTAGCGATGGTGTGTGCAATGTGAATAGTGCACATATAAAATGTTTGAATTGCAATTATGTGGATATGCATCTCATGATCCTTTATTACAATGCCCCTATTTGTTGGGTGTGGAGCCTGATTATCTTGTTTACTTTGTATCACAGCATTGGACCCCTATACCTTCAAAGGGGCGGCAACGCCGCCCGTAATTAATCACTGCCATGGGGGGTCCAGGGGGGGGCGACAGCGCTTTTCCGAGCCCCCCCTGGTGGGGGTTTTCTGGGGCAGCGCCCCCGAAGCTAAAAACAGATGTAAAATTGCCTTGTAAAAGTATAGTAATTTATAGTCAATCTGGGTCGTTCATTAGGCAAATGATCTGAGGGTAGAAGTTATGTTTAGATTAGGGTTTTTTTCCCTAGAAGGAAACCCCTCACTTTTATGATGGAATTGTATTGCGGCTGTGTATTACGTGTGTATTCTTGGAGCGAGAAACATAGAGGGAGACTGTGAGAGAGAATAGAGGATATTACAATGGATCTGCTGTAGGTTTTGTCTCTTCATTTTTGCTGGATAATAGAAAGGAAGGACTAGTTGTTCAAGGTGGACATAGCCCAAACTGGGTGAACCACGTATATCTATGTCTCTCTGGTTTTATGTGTTTTTTGTGTGCTTTTATCTTCTGCATATTTTATGTGTTGAATTGCTCTGTAATATTTAATTTTCTACCACTATTTACACTATTTGATGTTTTTTCCTTGCAAGAAAAGAAATGATGTATGGATGATGGGCTGCTTACTTGTTTCCAAATTATACTATGTGAGCATAAAGGGAGATTAAAACTTTATATCTTTGAGAAAGGGTCCATAAGCCACCATAGGTTCACCAAAAAGACACAAGGGAGGTAGTTCCTACTTTCTTTCTTTACTAACACTAATTATTAGTCCTGAAAATAAATGAATTAAGTACAAGCTTTGGCTAACAAAACAGGTAAATTTTTTTGTGGATTTAGGGCCACTTACTTTCATTCTATTTAATTTTGGTGTAGTGTGAATTGGAATTAGAAAAACAAGTAAAATATTAAAGTGGATTAGGGCCTCATACTTAAATCCTCCTAGTTTTAAGCTATTTTTGTGTGCAAAGTTTCAAAGTACAATATAAGAAATCACTCTACTTGTAATGACCAATAAGGAAAATGATTTAATAGTGATTGTGTGTTTAGGGTGAATAGTGAACATACAAAGTGTTTGAATTTCAGGTATGTGGATATGTGATTCATGATCCTTTAATACATTTTCCCTAATTATACTATGTGATGTTTCTTCTTTGCAAGAAAAGAAAATATGTGTGGATATTGACTACTTAATTTTCCAAATTATGTTATATTTGAGCATATAGGGAGATGGAAAATTAGTGCTTTGGAAAAAATTGAATTTCCACTACCAACTAAATTAAATTACATAACTTGATTTAATTAAATATCTAACATTTGTTGCTTATGCATAAATCATGATTTAACTTCTAGGGATGCCACAATTGAGAACACAAATAAAGGAAACCTCATGTAAAAGATAAGAAATTTGCAAAATTTTTGAAGGTATGCAATTTATAAAATATTTATAATTCAATTTGTATTTTACATTTTAAATGTGATCCTAATTAAAAAATAAAAAATTAGTTAATTATATATAAATTTTAATGATAAAAACTAAAGTTACCTTTTATGTTAAAGCATGGCAATGTTGGCAAAGAAAAAAATTATATATAAATTTTAATGATATGTTATAATTTTATTATTTAAAAATTGTCATTTGAAATTTGTATTATGTAGTTATAATGTGTAGTTATATATCTCTATAAAGGGTTAATAAAATAAAATGTCGATTTTTAAAAAAAAAATTATTTTAAATTTATTTTTATAATTTTCTAGCATCATAATTCAAAATTGTTAATACATTTTAATATCCTTTATATAAAATTATTGTATTTAATCAATTATTTCAAGAAAATGGACCATACTAGTAAAAAAAATGGAACTGTTTTATTCATTTAATAATGTATAAAAATAAACATTAGATTTAGAAATATATATTTTTTAATATTTTAGATTTTTTCATATATCTAACTCTTTATGTACATTTACAAAGTGAAGCATTAGGCCTTTTTCAAAATTAGTTATTCTTATAAAAAAAATAAAAAAAAAATCATTTCTTCAAGAGACTATATAAATCCTAAAGGAAAAGTGATCTCTACAATAAGGATGGTGTTATATTTTTGTTCACATATCTCATTCACCAAACATTGGAATTAAAATCCAATACTAAATAAAAGTGATTGTAAGAATAGAATTAAAGAGAAAAATGATTTTAAAAGAATAGGTGGTAAGAATAAAATTAGAAAATTTGGAGAGTAAATTTCCAATATACTTATTTCTAAAGTAATCTAGTCCCACAAGCAATAATCTCATGTTTGGTCCCTATAATAGTAGTGTAGCCCTCTTATTGTTATTATTACTGTAGTCCCCTATTATTATTGTTGTGCCCATGTATCCCCCATACTGTTATTTTTTTTCACCATAGAAGCCCACTATTGTTGTTGTTGTGCCCTTACATTATTATTGTTATGTAGGTTGTGATTATATTGTGACCGCTTGGAGCCCTATATATACCAAGGAGGTATTATCATTTGTATCATCTAATAGTTGTTCATTTATGTGATTTAAGGGAGGTTTCCACCTAGAGGACGCTATTTCTCATGTCTTTGATCTATCGCTTCTTTTGTTTTGTGAGCTGGTTAAATAAAATTTGGTATCAAAGATTTGAGATTCTAGGGTTTCGTTGATTAAAATAATATATATTGGAATTTTTTATATAACGTATTTTATACGAGGACTCAAAAGCTAAAATTTTGACCCTGGGGAGTCGAAGTCTTGGTGAAATATTTGTAGAAATTTTAGATTTTGGTTCGTTCCATTTTCCGAGATATGGTCCAAAGAATTTATTGTTTTTTCAGGCTATGGAATTCAATCTCAAATATTTGACTTAGTTAAAATTGTTATAACTTTCACTACGAGCATTCGATTTTAATTTCATAAAATGTGACTGAAATCGAACATAATTTAGCCTTTTGTTTATCATTTTCATGGCTGAATGTTGGAACAGTAACACATGGAGTTTCATACAACTTCAATCTACTAAAGTAGTCTATAATAAGTCCATCATGGGAGATTGGGCATAACTCTTTATTAAAGAATCCAATATTGGTTTGACTTGAGGAATTCGAAAGAATACTCGAATAGCTACCAAAAGATGAAATTTTTGACCTTGGAGATAAAAAAAATACAAAGATACAATAGTTTCAATATCAAGCTCCTAAAAATAAAGAAAAATGTGTGTATTTTATTAAACTTTTCATAACGTGTTTTTTTAAAACTAGTTTGAAGTGATTCAAAGGGAATAATAAAGCATATATATCATTGTTTGATTCCAAAATTCCTCTAAATAGAAAAATTCACACACCTAGTAAGAAACTAGAAAGCTATACTATCATGCATGAAGAAGAGGAAGCAATGTAACATGACATATCAAAATTAAAAAACCAAGCGCAATAAATTTTGATCTCACAAATAGTAACCAAAAATAAATTGGAAGAGATTATGAACGTTAAGATATATTGTTTAGAAGTTAAAAAAAAATGGACATGGATGGTTTAAAAGACGTAGAACCAATGGTGAATGTTAATATGGAAGGGTTGAAGAAAGGTTTTACAAGGTTACTCGTAGAAAGGATTCCTAGTAGTGGGAAGGTAATCCATGAAAATAAGAATGAGGACAAAAGGAATATGAATTATCATTTTGGAGACTCCAATTTTTGGTTTAACACCCACCACATTCCAAATATTGATATGAGGAAGTTTTATGGAAATGATCTAGTAATATGGATACTACAAATGGAGTAATATTTTGACCTCTATGATGTGCAACACACACAAAATGTATGCATTGCATCTTTATATTTAGAACCAAATAAATTTTTATGGTACTGATGGCTTTGTTCTCATAAACGATTTGTCACTTTCTCAATGTTTACAGAGGATATGATAGAAAATTACGAGGATACAAAGATAAACACCTTCTTTAGCGAATTGATAAATTTTAAACAAAAAGGTTCAATGGTAGAGCACATTGAGGAATTCCAAAAATTGAATATTAGGGTAATTGATATTCTAGAGGAGCATAGGATTTATGTCTTCATAGGGACTTTCAAGGATAAAATCCATCATGATTTTTTCCTTTGGGAACTTGATTCATTGAAGAAGGCATTCATGGTGGCTAGAAATTTTGAAATAAAAATTATGGAAAAAAGGAAGTATACCAGCCACACTTATAAATATGTAAGTGTTGATGTTTCTATCCTTCCACAACCTACGAGGTTGGCACCACAAAAATTGGAGGAAAAATATTAAAATGGATTTATTACAATTTTGATAACAAATACACTACTGGTCATACATGCACTGAGAAGAAATTATTTTATATAGATTATTAAGAGGAGGAGGAAAAATGAACAAGTGTTTCGGGGAAAATCACCCTAGAGGTTTTTTGGGTCTAAACCTCCACAGAGCATGGCATGCTATTCAGAAGGACTCACACGCAACCATACTTGAATGCAAAAAACTAGTTAACAATGATAGCGGAACTCACTCGAAGCCCTACGTTCGATGTAGATCTCGCGGGGTCCAAACCCCCAGCAACCCTTCTTCCTCCTTCAACCTGGAAAACAAGAAAGAACGTGCACGGAAACCTAGTTGTACAACATATATTTCTCCTAAACGTTAGTGTAATCCATGTAAAACATTATATAAACCATAATAAATGCTTAAATGATAATCTTTTCACACATATAAATAAACATTAACACACGAGTTCAGGAACAAGATGGTTCTTCATTATTACGAACAGCGTGTACAGAAATAAAGAGTGGAGAGATCACCTGAATCCTTCCACGATCTTCGAGAAGACCGTCGTCCGGATTCGTCCCGCCCTTGCCTCACTAAGATTCTTCGAAGACTTGTGCACTCGAGATGGCATATAAATGGATGAACATCTCCAGGAAACAAGGGTTTCTTGTTATAAATCTGGGAAAGTGCAGGAGGCACGGGGATTCAGACTTGAACTGGGATTCCAACAGAGTATAATGTCTATAAAATTTCTCTATCCCTTAGGCCATGCACATGAGGGGCTTTTATAATCCCTCAAAGTAGTTTCAATCAGTTGGAAACAATTGGTCACGTGCTGGGGTGGTTGAAATACCAGAGTAACCATCAACCGAGCCCAAAAATAGGGATTTTAATATATTTTTTAATGATTTTAATGGAATACGTGGAAAAGTACATGTGGACTCGTGTATACACGCGAAAAGTCCTGGGAATACCCGCGTATGGGAATTTTAACATTGTTTTTTAGTGAATATTGTTCAAGTCTGTAGGAATGGGTGCCCAAAGCCATAAAGACAATCATGAATCACTTGAGGGTGAAAAATGATGCTATAACAACAAGAAACATCAAAATAGGAGGATATACACCAAGAACAAACCCCAAAGAAAGAAGAGATGAATCTGACCATATCTTGTAATTCCTTGGTGGGAATTACCATTCCTCAAACCCTCAATATCAAAGGTATCAATAAGAAAAAGGTAACAATTTTGATTGATTCGGGTATGACCCATAAATTTATTCATTGTAAGATAGCAAAGGAATTGAATTTATTTCTGTATCCAACACCAGAGTGTCAAGTGATGGTTTCAAATGTAGGAATTATAAATTTCTCTAGAAAGTTCCATAATATCAAGCTAACCATGAGAGAATATGTATTTAATATTCCAATGGTTTCAATTCGAATTGGTGGTGTTGATGTTGTACTAAGAGTCCAACAACTACAATCTTTAGGGACAATAACTTGTAATTTTCAGGAGTTTTTGTTAATTTTTGGAAAGGAAAGGAAGTTGAATTAAGTGGTATTGTCGAGAAACCATGGGATATAATCCACTCTAATGGCATGAAAAATCTTATGAAAAAATAAAAACAAGGTGTAATTGCAAAATTATGCTCACTAGAGGTTCAAACATTGAAATCATCTATTCATTGAGATCTATAAAAAGTTTTGGAAAATCATTATAAGTTATTTGAAGCTACCAAAGGACTCACACCTATTCATGATCAAGATCATGCTATTAATTTTATTAGAGGAAATTTTCCTCCAAACATCGGTCCTTACAGATATCCCTATGGAAAAAATATTGAAATTGAATGTATTGTTGCAGAAACACTAGAGGTCGGTATAATTATACCTACTAAAATTTCTCTATCTACTCTAGTAGTATCGGTTCGCAAGAATGATGGATCATGGCATATGTGTCTGGATTATAGGGAGTTCAAAAATATCACTATTAAAGATAAATTTCCCATTCCTTCCATTGATTGATTGTAGGATGAATTACATAGTAATTTGCCTCACCAAGTTGGATCTTCATTCATGATATCATGAAATTAGAATGAACACTAAAGACATTCCGAAAAAAACATCGAGAACACATGAAGGTAATTATCAATTTTTGGTCATGCCTTTTGGCCTTACTAATGGACCTTCCACATTTCAAGGTTTTATGAATTTCATTTTCAAACCTTTCCCTAGAAAAATTATGTTAGTATTTTTTGGCGAGATACTAATCTACAAAAATTCTTGGAAGGATCATGTTCAACATGTTGAAACGATGCTCAAACTATTGGAGGAGTAACAATTATATGCAAAAACCTCCAAATTGTTCTTTGGAGTACATGAGGTGGAATATTTGGGTCTTATTGTATCTCATGAGGCTATCAAGGTAGACCATAAAAAAATTAAATCCATTAAGGAATGGAAAATCCCCACAACCCTAAAGAATATCTGAGGATTAATCACGGTAAGAATTATGGGAGGATAGTAGCACCTCAAATTTTTTTTTGAAGAAATATGCATTTCCTTGGACTCCATAAGAATCTCAGGCCTTTGAAATTATTAAAGAGGAAATGTGCCAAGTATCAGCCATAGTTATGCCAGACTTCACAAAAACCTTTATTTTGGAATTTGATGCCTCGGGAAATGGAATTGGTGTTCTTTTAATGCAAGAAGGAAAAACCATTTCTTTTGAAAGTCATCCAATAAAGGGAAAGTATTTACAAAAACCTATTTATGAGAAGGAAATGTTAGCAATACTATATTGACTAAAGAAATATGACCTTACCTAATGGGAAGACAATCCAAGGTAAAAACATAACATGATAGTCTTAAATACATTTTGGAAAAAAAATTATCTTCGAAATAGAAACAAAAATCGCTCACAAAGATGTTGGGTTATGACTTTGAAATCATTTACAAAAATTTAAGGAAATATTTTTTTCATATGCGCTCTCAAGAAAGGATGAGCATGTGGAAGGATTTATTTGTGCTATTTATACTATCCAAATTTATTTCATAATAGAAGCAAGGGATGAATGGCAGAATGATGAACAGGTTTGGACACTCATTCAAAAATTACAGCAAGATCCCAGTAGATATGATACCTTTATATAGAAAATGATTCATATTGGTACAAAGATTGATTATTTCTTTGTATGAATTCCCAACTTAAAAAAATATTATTTTGGAATACACACCTTCCCCTAGGAATGTACTCAACATTATTATAAATTTACAATAGGGTCAAGAAGGAATTTTTTTAGGATGGCCTTCAATCTAATATTCACAAGTTTGAGGAAGGACGTTTGATTTTCCAAAAAAAATAAAGTTGAGCGA
The DNA here is from genome assembly GCA_034641835.2 of Pinus albicaulis. Classification (NCBI taxonomy): domain Eukaryota; kingdom Viridiplantae; phylum Streptophyta; class Pinopsida; order Pinales; family Pinaceae; genus Pinus; species Pinus albicaulis. The sequence continues at coordinate 1,135,235,664 of CM076574.1, forward strand.
ATTAAGACCCCAGACCCATTACAACCTTTAGCCATTCCAATTCCGTGTTGGGAGGAGGCCTCAATGGATTTTATCACATGTTTAACCAAGTCTAAAGGAAAGAGTGTCATCATGGTTGTAGTTGATAGATTTAACAAGTATGAACAATTTTGTGCATTATCTCATTTTTTTAAAGCAAGTACAATTTCTACTACATTTATGGAAAAAATTCAAAAGGTACATGGAAACCCAAATATGATTTTAAGTGAAAAAGATCCCATTTTCACTGGAAATTTTTGGATGGAATTATTTTATCATATTGGTACTTAATTATCTCATATCTCATCTTATCATGTCAATCTAACGGGAAAACTGAGATACCGAAAAAATGTTTGGAGGAATTCCTTTGTTTCTTTGTATATGATAGAAAAAAAAAACGGGTGAAGTGGTTACCTATATCTCAATGGTGGTATAACACTTCCTTCCATACTGCATCAAAAATTACCCCATTTAAATCACTTTATGGATATCATCCTTTTTCCATCAAATCATCTTTGAGAGAAAATGTTAAGGTTCAAGAACTGGAATATCACATAAACCATCAAAAAAAAGTTCTAAAATTCTTAAAGGATAACATCACTCTCGCTCATAATTGAATGAAACAACAAGAATATCAACATCACAATGAAAGAATATTTTATGTAGGTGACTGGGTATGTTTGCGTCTACAACCATAAATAAAAATGTCCTGTAAGAAAGCTAATAGGAATAAGAAATCATCACCCAAGAAATATGGTCCTTAGAAGGCGTTGTAAAAGATTGGTACTATGGTATACAAATTGTATCTACATGCATCTTCCCAAGTACAAAATTTTTTCCATGTTTCATGCTTAAGGAAGATTATCAGTGAAAATATCTCGACTCAATAGTATTGTGAGAACTTAATAAAGAAGGAAAAAAACATATTTCAGCTTGAAGCAATTAAAAAAATAAGAAATCGACATCTAAAAAATCGATTGATTTTATACTATCTCATTAATTGGAAGAATTTACCCCCTGAATATTCCAGATGGAAGGATGAGAATTTTATACAAAAGTATCCATAACTACTCAAGTGTTGAAGACACCACTTTTTTGAAGGAGGGGAATGTTAGGTCCCTATAACACTAGTGTAGCACCCTTATTTTTATTATTATTGTAGCCCCTATTAGTGTCAGTAATTGCATACTTCCATCGGTGATAAAAAAATACTCTTTTCATATCATTTTAGGAGCCCCACTCAGAAATTATTAATCATTCCATTAGGTCATGTGAAAATTTCACTCACTGATGGTACCCTTAGTCATAAAAATTCACTCCTCAAAATTTATACTTGTTGGCCCACCTTAATGTCTCATTGAGCATATTTTAGTCATGAAAGTCTATTTCATCATGTCATTATGTCAGTCAAAGTCACCATGGAGTTTGGTCATTCAAGGTCCCATCAGGTCACTAGGTTTCATTTTCCAAGGTTCAATGAAACACCATTTCATTTTCATAAGGTCAAAAAATAATAATAAGAGTGATCCAAATAAAATTCCTTTATCATTTGAAAAGGATATTCTAGCATGAGAGATGATCTCTAAGAAATATTTCCAAAGTTCTAATTCTGCTTTCAAATTATGATGTTTATTCTGTAATGTAATTTTATTAAAAAATAGAGATGTAATTTATTTTTATTATTAATGTAATTTTATGTTCACTATATGTAATAAGTATTATTCCCAAGCTTCTAGTTCAACTCCATATGCTAAATTAAACACCAAACAAAAGAAATGACAAGAGTGCATACTCTAGCATCATCAACTTGCAAACAAAATTTAAAGTGTAAAGGGTATTTTTAAAAGTTTTCAAAGGCGAAATTGAAACATTAGAAAGTGGGTTTTTAATTTAAGATAAAATTTCACACAAGTATAAGATCCTTCATGACATCAAAAGAGACTTCATTTTTCTCCTTCACCATCAAGCATCCTCAAGCAAAGCAGGGTTTTCAAGTTTTGAAGGTGAAATTAGCAAAAGAGGGGAGGAGTTGTGAATTTCCTCGAGGTGTTGTGTGCTTGTGTGTTCTGTTGCATGCTTGCTAAAGCCACTACATGCCTTCCAAAGGCACTATACTCCTTCATTGTTCATTGGATTCCTGCCAAAGAGAGGGCATGCCTGGCTGTGGCACTGCGCGCCTGCTAATCTTCCTCAGAAATTGCCAAAATGCCTCTAAACTTTACAAAATAACTCTCTAGACTTAAGAAGTGGTTCTTCAAAGCCTTCAAATAATCAAGTAAGCTACTTTTTCTTCATCCCTCTTCTTGATCAAATCATTTTGGATGTGTGATGTTTTTTTAGAGAAGTTTGGTGTCTTTATTTGAATTGAAAACCCTAGTATTCCTTAAATAACCAATCATAGTTCAATTTCACTCCATACACATTCATACCCTTCACACATTGCAATCTACCCTTTTCCAAATCCTCACATTAAAATACCCTTTCCCTAAGCCTTCATTTCCTTAAAACCTTAAACCCTAAGTACATTATTTTCTTAGGCTCCCAATTCCCTACACCTATAATTAATCCCCTATCCCAACACTCCTATATATCCCTAATCCTTTTCACATTCCCTAACTCATAAATCCATACCCCATCTCCCTCATTTACTCTATCCCATTCCCTAGTCCTAAAAAGCACATTCCACCTTACAACACCTTCCTAGGTTGTTGACAATAAGACATCATGGCAAAAGAAGAAAACATACCATGCAGTGAGGGAGAAGAAACAGAGGAGAGGAGGCCACACAAAGGGGGTAGAATAATCATATTAGAGCTAAAAAATACCATGGAAATTTTGGCATCTCCTATGGCTGTGACTTGTTTCAAACATGTTGGATGTTTTGAGTTTTGTGAGAAAATTCAGAAGGTCCAACACCATGCTATGTTGACCAGAATTTTCATCTCTAACCTCCATGACAACCAATTTACTCTAGCTGGTGCCCATTTCACTGTGTCAAATTCCGTAATCTCAGCTGCCAATGGGGTCCCAAATGTTGGGGAGAAATGGTTCAAACCGAAAGACTTGTAGGAGCATAACTATGAGCCTTTCATCAAACCTAGGTACAAGAATGAGAGAAAGAGGATTTTTCCTTTCTCTTACATCCTGGAGAGATATGCTCCCATGATGAAGACCATCATGAAATACTTTTCATGTGACGGTATATTTTCTAGATTGTATGCCTATCACATACGATTACTTATGCACTTCACTAGGGTAAAGATGCTCAACATACCCTACTACCTCTTCCAGAGCATTGATTAGATGGCATTTATTGTCCAAAAAGGAGAGTATGAACCAAATGAACAATCTCTTTCACCACTGCCTCATCAAAATAATACTCCTCCATCACCTCAAGCAATTGAACATTCCATGGAGTTTATTCATAGCTGATGACATAGTCACTACTCCACCTATTAAGCATGCCAAAAATGTTCCTTCATCATCTCATCCTTCCACTTCCATTCCTCCATCTCATCTGACTTTACATGCATCATATTAAGAGCAGCCTTCTTCATCTACTTCACCACCATCATCTACATCCCACATTGAGACTGGGTCACCTAGCAGAGTTGAGATCAATGAACCTAAGTAGGCTAACATGGCTATGATAGAGCCATTGTAAAAAACATACTAGAATTGGTCATACGAAAATGTTTTGTCCACATATCATGGAAGGGGCCCTGCCTTCTTCAGAAACAAAGAAGTTACAAAATGGGAAATATAATATGGTAGAGGAGGATGAACATGAGACAACCATTCATGATGGGGATGACCTCCATGAAACAGATAAGGATTTTGACCTTGTTGACCTAGATGAGAATGATGATGATGAGATCACCAGTGTAGTCATCAAGGGGAATGATGCCAAGATTAGAGAGCTCCAAACTAATATTGACAAGTCAAAATTTGCCATAAATTTCCTTGAGAACGAAAACCAACAGTTGAAGAAAAAGCATGTCCCTGATGAGGTGAAATACATCACAACTCAAAGGGAGGCAAAAAAGGCCAAAGTTTTGCTAGATGAGACACTTGAAAAGTATGGTTTTCTTGAAGAACAGGAAGAATAAGCACCAAGAGGCAGACCTTGAACTATAGGGATGAAAAGAGCTCTAGCACTGGAAAAGGAAAAGGAGGTTGAGCTTGTTGATCAACTAACCTTGAATGAACAACTTGCAATGGAAATCAATGAAAACCCAGAGCCATGTCTTGATAGAGCTAACCAACACTTGGAGAAGCTTTTGGAGAAGGAAAAAAAATATAATGACATACTGAGGAGGAAGGTCAAACATTACGCCCAAAAGGACAAAATTTCAATGACCAAGCTCAAAAGAGCCAATGCAAAAATTAAGGCGTTGACAATGGTAGAAGAGAAAAGGAAGTTAGATATACTTGCAAAGGTTTCACTCGAAGCCTAGTAACACCATCACCGCTCACTTCAACAATTTTGAAAGGTTTTGGATCATTTTTGAAAATTCTGTGTTTTTGTTGCGTTTTTGGGACAGTCAGGTCACAGAGAGAGTGTCAAATGCGCAGTGCCCTTGGTTCTATGCTTTTTTTTGGGCCATATTTTGACAAGAAGGCCACCACCATTGGATGAAAAATGGTCAATTCATCTTAGAAAACCACTTTTAAAACCTTGGTTTGCAAAACAAGTAGGTGAAAATGTCAAAAAACTATCAAAAAATCATGTTTCTGCCTCATTTTTGGTCCTAATGCCAAAAGGTGAACAATATTGGGAGGATGGAGTTTTGATAGGGCAAAAGAGATTCATTCTGCAAAATGAAGGCATATACAGAAAGTAGACTTGAAGGGATTCCAACAAGCCATATTGGAGCCAATTTGGACAACCAAAACCCAGTTAAAAGAAACCTGCAAGATGGAGGGCGCACTTGACAAAGGGAGGGCGCACCTGGCAAAGAGAGGGTGCATTTGATAGTTTGCTTATATTTTTGAAATTTCATTGAGAATTTGACTTTTATCTTGAAAATTGTGATTTCAATTATGTAATTGAGCACGTTAAATGTAAATATGATATGGATAAGTTACCTAGGGGTAGATTCATGATGTAAAAATAATCATCAAAGTCAAATGAATCAGTTTCAATGTAATTAGGGAGGAGTCACTTGCACCTCCCTACACTCCAGCTTTTACTTAAGAATTTTATGGATCTCATCCTCAAATCAGGGATTCAACCCCTAAGGATTAGAGAATTTAGTTTTCATGTCTATATATTCCCTCTCTGCACTCTTAGAAAAGGCTGGAATCAGTTGTATGCTATTGTATTAATCAAGGACAGTGTAATTAGTTTGGCCTGAAACTAAAGAAGAATTGTAGCTATTTCTATGAGATACCTATGGTATGAATGTTTGGCATTTTTTTTTATCTGTTAGCATTTGTAATTTTTTTTTTTAAGCTCATAAACCATTTCATGTCTATTATATGATCATTTTCAAGTTGATAGTCTGAATACATGTTCTTTCATGCTCTGTTTTGGGAAAGTTGTCATAATTTGTCCATTTTATTCAATTTTGGAAGAATACACCTCCTACTCTCTTCCTAGCTCCTCATCAGTCTTAAACCATTTCACCAAATCACCTGTAAGTGTTAAACCTTCTACCTACCTTTCCCCATCGAATGGACAGCAATTCCATTTCATTTTCCCTAACCTATTCCCCTTGACCTAATATTCATTCAGCAAGCCCAACCCAATCAAATAAAAAAAAACTTATGAATTTAATAACTAGCCTAAAAACTTCTCATCCAGGCCTCTTGGCTATAATTTTTGAGTAGAGACCCCTCTTCGACCTGGTATGACTAGACACCAAGTTAAAAGGTTGGTCTGTGATTACCTTTGTTGGGATTCCTTCCTCAACCTTAGGAATCTAGTAGAGTGATAACATACCGGTGCCATTACCGGGGAAAAAAATATTTATTCTCCGTGGTTGTATGAAAAGAAAATTTTGGAATTTGATCCTTTGGATGATAGGGTTAGCTTTTAGAAAGGATGATTCAATAATTGAAGTGCTAAGATTGTAGAGTTGGCTTCCAGAAGATATACCAGATTAAATCCTAACCCTGGTCCAGTTGATCTGGTTCATGATCCAGATAAGTTCTTTTGAATGCATAGATACCAAACTACAAGCATTGAATCAGGACCAATTCCATTGGTAAGATCAGTTTCTCTACCTGGTAAGTTACTTTCTATTGAAGATATACTGTATGATCTGAAGTTTGAATTGTCATTGTTTAAATGCAAGTATGAAACCTCTTTTTTCGACATAGTATTAGATCCTTTAATATTATCTGAGGTCAAGTATTTGTGTAAAATAGACCTTAATCCTTTGAAATATTGGTTTTCAAATAGATTAAGCCTGAATCTGACCTGGAAATCAAAGAGTGGATCCAATTCTACCATCCAGAGGAAGTTTCTATTTCATCTCAATCTCTAACTTAGTCAATTGTAGTTTATTCATCCACACCTTCAACTTCATAATTCATACCTAATACTTCAGTACCTACAAATTCTATTCCTTTACCTATTCAGCTAATCCCTCCTGTTTTCAATTCAGTACTCCATCCAACAGGAATCATGGAGAGATTTTATCCGCTTATCTTGCTCGCACAATTAAATGACTTACCTCAGGGTTATGGCCAAAGACACCCCTTCTTTGATGAACACTCCACCATATCTTCAAGACAACTTATGGTAATGGTCACTCACTTCATAGATTTGGAGGAAGTCGATGTTGACAATGAAAAAATGAGGATTATAGCCCAAAGTGTCTCTGGAGATGTAAAAGTTTAGTTTAATGCTAATTCATTTTCCTTACCAAACTAGCAGGTTGAATTTTTTATAGCCCGGTGGGAAGTAAATAAAAATCACTTACAATTTCTTGCTGAGTATGAAAATATTAAAATAAATCTCAATGACTCAGTCCAAGATTTCAACACTCACTTTAATAGGATTTACAATGCAATTCCCATTGAGATTAAGCCTCCTCTAGGCTTGGCTCTCATATGTCATCCTGATGCATTTCATGATGACATGGCTTACCAATTAAGGGAAAAAAATCAAGATACATTGGAAGATATGCAAAAGAATGCAATCAACGTTTAATAAAATCTACTGATGAAGAGAGCTAGAGCTAGGAATGATAGGAGAGTTAAAATTAAAGATGAGCCTTCCACTTCATCTTCCGATTATAAGATGGATACATTGATAATAACTATTGAATGGATGGTTGACATGATCTCCATCACAGAGAGACAACCTGAGGTCAGAAATCCTACCTATAGAGGTCAGCAACAGCCTCAGTTAAGGATTAAGAAGAGAGAACAATAGGCTCCTGAACAATGACCACAACAGCAACAAAAAATCATGAAACCCTTGCACTAGAACTACACTCAAGGAGAAGAAGAAGATGAAGACACAATTGTTGAGGAAAACCTCCTTTTAAAGCTGATGATCTGCCTATTTTTTTGATTGAATATGAGGAATATTTTGAAAAGAAATATCTTCCTAAAGAAGAATATTTTATCCTTGCTAATGATCATGAATTAGAGACTGAATCAGATGATTACCAATGAGGGTACTTGAATTAAATTAGTTCAAAAAATAGGCATATGTCATTGAGGAGTAAAGATGTACCAGTTAATCCCCTTCAGAAGAGAGCATCTCAGCAGAAAGACACTCAAACAAGGAAGAATCCTTCGAGAAATTAGAGTAAGGGAAAAGAGCCCGTGATCACAAATCAAAATAAAGTAAAACATCCATCCACAAGTTCAGTCAATAAGGAAAATGACAATCAGAAAAAATAAGTTCCATGAAAGGAACATGTTGGACAGTGAGACATCATCATTAAAGAGGTAGAAAAAACTATTCCCTTTAGTTTAGATACAAAAATTTCAAATTTAAAAGTGTCTATCCCCTTAACCGAGCTTGATAAGAACAATCAGTACAGGTCCCATGTTGCCAATATGCTTAAAGTAGATCCTTTCTCTAACATGGTAAATGTCGAAGATGATCAGCCTAAACTCATTTTTGGTCTTGCTATTGATGGCCAATTAAAATATAGTGAGGTTCCTCATTTTTACTTGAGTCTAAGAATCCATTAGTGCATTTTACATAATTCCATATTATACTCTGGAGCCTCCCACAATCTAATGGAAAAATCAATAATGGAAAATTTGGGCCTTGACATTACCCATCCCTACCATGATTTATACTCCTTTGATTCATGTAGATTTCACTGAATTTGTTTGATTAAGGATTTGGTAGTCTCCCTAGAGAATATTTCGACAAAGAATGTTCCAATGGATGTGGTGGTAGCTGATATACTACCACGCTTTGGCACGCTGTTGTCAACATCATGGGGTGGGGGGGGGGAGTTACGAGGTACATTGCAATTAGAATTTTCTTATGCAACTATCCTTGTTTTCAGGAAATTGATAAAATTGTACCATAAAACTACGATGAAGTGTATAATTGTTTTCAGGAAATTGAGAAAATTGTACCATAAAACTAAGATGAAGTATATGATCATAAGAAAAGAGAAGCCAAACAATAATCCGATAAACATTGTACATACAGATTTAGAGTCATTCATTTTGTTTAATTATTGTGGATTAAATGATGTAGATAGCCAACTAGTACATGTAGAAGATGTTCCAGAGATCCATAATTGTATTAGAGAAGTGATAGGTAAAGAAAAGATGAATCTACAGAGATTAATAGAACAACCATAAAATGAATTATTGAAAAATTTAGAACATCAATCAGAAGAGGTAGTGAAACATTCATAACAACCACTAGATAAAGTGGAAGAAAGTACGGAAAAACATCAAAAGACAGTTCAGAAAATTGACCCAAAATAGAAATCAAAGTTTCATCATTTAGAGGATGTGAAGGATGAGAATGGTCTATGGTCCATGAAATTTGATGGTGCCCTGGGGAAAGATGGGGCAGGCATTAGAATCTGGGTCCGCAACACTTTTCATCAATAGAATAAGATCCCTAAAAATGTAAGTTTGTGCTCTTATAAATTAGATTTTGATTGCACTAACAATGAAGCTGAGTAAGAAGCACTGATTATTGGCTTAAAGATATTGAAGAAGCTAGGTGCAAGAAGGATTGTGATGTATGGTGATTTAGAACTTGTGATCAAGAAAGTCAAAGGTGAATATCAAGCTAACCATCCTCCAATGAGACAAATAAGAATGTTTTACTTGATATTTTGAAAATGTTTCAGGAGTGTATACTTACAGTGGTGCCATGGAATCAAAATCTCATGGAAGATTCATTAGCTAAATCTGCAAGCAATTTCAAAATCCCCATATTTTCAAATAGAAAATTCGAGATTCATTTGAAGCACTGGCCCATTGTTCATGATAACTTCCAATACTGGAAAGTTTTCTGGGATGATAAGAAGATAAAAAAATTTCTCCAAGGGGAAGAAGAATTCTCAAATTATTCTATAGATCAAATTTCCGATAAAGATGACCAAGATATAGAAGAAAATCAGATGGATATACTAAATTTGAAAGACAAAAACATTCCCAAAGGTCTCATACCTTTGGAAGAATTCTTTGACCAAGATGAAGTAGCAAGGAAGCCTACATTGATGCCTACGGAAAAGGGTGTTGAAGGTTTAAACATTAGGACAACCAAAAAACCAAATATGGTGAAACTATCCAAGTCCTTATCTCCCAAGGTAAAGGCTGAATATGTTAAATTAATTTCCAAATTTTCTGATGTTTTTGCATCAGAATATGAAGATTTAAAGGTGTATGACAAGAACATAATTCAACACACTATCCTGATCCATTCCGATCAAAATCCCCTTTGTCAAAAGTTGAGAAGGATAAATCCCATATTACTGCCATTTATTGAAAAGTAGGTAAATAGACTTTTCAAGTCTAGTATCATTGTCCCGATCAGATTCTATGATTGGATTTCAAAATTTGGCCTAGGTGAGAAAGAATACTGGAGAAATCTGGCTCTGGATATATTTCATAAACTTGAACAAAGTGTCCCTCAAGGACAACTATCCACTTCTGAAGATGGACCATATACTTCAAAGATTTCTCAGTTCTTCCCGGATTTCATTGTTGGATGGTTATTGAGGCTACAACCAAATTCTGGTGCATGAATATGATCATGAAAAGAAAACATTTACTACACCCTAGGGCACCTTGAAATATTCCAAAATTCCATTTGGTTGGAAAGATGCAGGGGCCACATTCCAGCAGGCCATGGACATAACATTCATCAATGAAAAAGATGTTTTCTTGGCTGTTTACTTAGATGATTTGACAATGTTTTCAAATTCCTATGATGAACATTTGCACTATTTGAGAATTGTTTCCAAAAGAAGCATGAAGTTCGGGATATCACTCAGCCCAAAGAAAATCCTTTTTTCTATGGAGGAAGGTAAACTCCTTGGTCACAGCATCTCGAAGGATGGGATCCAAATTTCCCATTCCTGTGTTCAAGAAATTCATCAAATTGATTTCCCTCACAACAAAAAGGAAGTACAAGAATTAAACGATGAGATGAATTTCTTACATAGATTCATTCCTAATTTAGCGGAGCATCTTAGAGAATTGAGAAGTATGTTGAAGAAATAAAGTGATGTGAAGTAGTTTGAAGATGCTCGGAAATATTTCCATTCAGTTAAGTTTTCCTTGAATACTGCCCTAATTTTGATAAGTCCTGATTATACTAGTGATTTTATAATATTTTCATTTGCTTCTAAGCACACTATGGCAGGAGTCTTGATGCAGAAAAGGGATAAAACAGAATTACCAATTGCATTTTTCAGTCAGAATATCAAAGATGCAGCCCTTCACTACAACATCATAGAGAATTAGGCTCTCACTTTGGATTGCTGCCTTACTGGAGTATGACCCTGAGATCAATCCCACCAAGCTGATCAAAGGTCAGGGCTTAGCCAAGCTCATTGCTGAGTCAAATCTTCATGCCCTTGACATAAATTTGATTTCATATTTGTACGAAAATGAAGAATAAGTTAATATTATTCAGGTCTCAGATCTTTTTGTCATCTCCACAATATTCTGATATTGTTTATGTTTTGCAACACCTAAACCCTTCTCTAGGCATGACTAAGAGTCAAGGTAGATCTTTGAAACTCAAATATTCAAAGTATACCATACTGGATAATGCACTTTGTTGGGAGGATGCTGGAGGTGTCTTGCTGAACTATTTGGTCGAAGAAGAATCTAATGAAGTGATGAATGACTTCCACAAAGGAGATTGTGGAGGCCACCTATATTGGAAGACCACAACATATAAAATATTGAGTGAGGGATATTATTGGCTGACACTTTTTGAGTATGTTTACAGAGTAGTAATGAGCTTCCATGAATGCCAAGTTTTTAAGGGTAAGAGAAAGCTTCTCTTGTTGCCTCTTCAACCTATTTCAGTCCATGCACCATTTTAGCAGTGGGGCCTATATTTCATAGGCAAGATTCACCCAACATCATCTTCCCATGACAAGTGGATATTGATAGCCAGAAAATACTTTACAAAATGGATTGAAGCAATCCTGACCATGAAATAAGCTAATTTTGTCATCATTCAATTTTTAGAAACTAATATTCTGTCTCGTTTTGGTTCTCCTACTAATATTATCACAAATAACACAACAAAATTCAAGTCTAAGAAGATGAATGAGTATTGTGATAGATATAACATTAAGTTGGGGAACTCCACAGCCTACTACCCATAAGTTAATGGATTGGTGGAGTCCTGTAACAAGTAATTGATTAGTATCATTAAGAAGATGTTAGAGGCGAATAAAAAGAATTGGCATAAGAAGATAATTAATGCATTGTGGGAAGATCAGGTGAGTAATAAAAATTATACTGGTATGTCTCCTTTTCAAGTTGTTTATGAAGTCAATACTATGTTTCCTTCATCATTAGCAGTCCCAGTAATGAAATTGCTGCAAGAATTAGGGACTAAGGAAAATGACATACAACGCCATATTAATCAAATGTTACACCTTCAACAGACAAGGGATGAAGTATTTCAGAATACTTCAAAACTTCATGACAGGATAAAGAATATTTATTACCATAAAACTAAAGAATACAATTTCAATATAGGATATGTGGTACTCCATTGGGATGCCAGGAATGAAGAGAAGGATAAACATGGTAAATTTGAAAATTTATGGAAAGGGCCATATCAGATTTCAGCTTATCTGGGACATAATGATTTTGTGTTTGAAGAGATGAATGGACATGAGTGTTTAAGAGGAATAATTAATGGTAGGCTCTTGAAAAACTATCTTTTTTGAAAAAAAATCCTCGGTCAATTTTCCATTTCATTTTAAATATCAGTTACATAGTGTGAAGTAGAGAATATCTAGAGTTCAAAGCCCGAAGTGAAGGCCATGGAGCTTCACTGATTTTCTGACATTTTAAAGTTTGTTTTTCAGTCAAGTAAGTCAATATTGAGTCAAGTTTCAGTCATTTTATTTTGCATTGATTTAGTCAATTTCTTTGGTTATCAGTTTTTAGTCATGTTTTTCAGTTTCAGTTTTTGACTATATTAGCCCAATGGAAGAGGCACTAATTTGCAAAATCAGGAGTTATGTGGTTCTTGAAACCTCTTTCAGAGATATCATCCCCAAGAAGGCCAATTTTAGTGTCATTATTTTCATACTACAATCAATGATCAAAAAAACTCTTTTCATATCATTTTAGGAGTCTCGCTCAAAATTTTTTAATCATTCCATTAGGTCATGTAAGAAATTCACTCACTGATGGTAGTTGTAGTCATAAAAGTTCACTCCAGTTCAAAATTTATACTTGTTGGCCCACCTTCATGTCTTGTTGAGCATACTTCAGTCATGAAAGTCTATTTCATCATGTCATTATGTCAGTCAAAGTCACCATGGAGTCTAGTAATTCAAAGTCCCATTAGGTCACTACGTTTCATTTTCCAAGGTTTAATAAAACACCATTTCGTATTCATAAGGTCAGAAAAAATAATGAGAGTGATATGAATAACATTCCTTTTTCATCTGAAAAGGATATGCCAACATGAAAGATGATCTCTAAGAAATATTCACAAATTCCTAATTTTTCTTTCAAATTATGTTTTTTATTCTGCAATATAATTTTATTAAAAAACAGAGATGTAATTTATTTTTATTATTAATGTAATTTTATGTTCACTATATGTAATAAGTACTATTATAAAGCTTCAAATTCAACTCCATATGCCAAACTGAAACACAAACAAAAGAAATGAAAAGAGTGCCTACTCTAGCATCATCAACTTGCAAAGAAAAGTCAAAGTGTACAGGGTATTTTCAAAAATTTTCAAAGGTGAAAGTGAAACATTAGAATGTGGGTTTTTAATTAAAAAACTAATTTCACACAAGTATAAGATCCTTCATGACATCAAAAGAGACTTAATTTGTCTCCTTCACCATCGAGCATCCTCAAGAAACGCAGGGTTTTCATGTTTTGAAGGTGAAATGTGCAAAATGGGGGAATCATTGTGTATTTACTAAAGGGAGGGAGTGTTTTCTTGAGTTTTTGCACACCTGTGTGTTGCGTTGTGAACCTGTGAAAGGCACTGCACATCTGCATTATGATTTGTGCGCCTATCAAAGAGAGGGCGTGCCTGCCAATCTTCCTCACAAATTTCCAAAACGCCTCTAAACTTCACAAAATCACCCTCCAAAATTCAGTACTAGTTCTTCAAAGCCTCCAAACAAGAAATTGTTACTTTTTCTTCATCCCTCTTCTTCATCAATTCATTTTGGATGTGTGAAGTTTGTTAAGAGAAGTTTGGTGTCTTTCTTTAAATTCAAAACCCTAGTATTTCTCAAATACCCAATCATAGTTAAATTTAAGTCCATACAAATTCATACCCTTCCCACATTCCAATATACCCTTTCACAAATATTTACAATAAAATCCCCTTTCCCTAAGCCTTCATTTACTTAAAACCCTAAACCCTAGGTACACTACTTTCCTAGGCTCTCAACTCCCTCACCTGTAATTAATCCCCTATTACAAAACTCCTATATATCCCTACTCCTTGTCACATTCCCTAACTCATAAATCCATAGCCTCATCTCCCTCAATTACCCTATCCCATTCCCTAGTCCTAAAAATCACATTCCACCTCATAACACCTCCCTATGGTTTTGACACTAAGACATCATGGCAGAAGAAGAGAATAGATCATGCAGCGAGGGAGAAGAAACAGAGGAGAGGAGGCCACACAAAGGGGGAAGAATACTCATATTAGAGCCAACAAATACCAGGAAAATTTTTGTATCTCCTATGGATGTGACATGTTTCAATAATGTTAGATCTTGTGAGTTCTGTGAGAAAATTCAGAAGGTGCAACACCATGCTATGTTGACCAGACTTTTCATCTCTAACTTCCATGACAACCAAGTTACTCTAGCTGTAGTCGCTTTCACTATGTCAACTACCATCATCTCAACTGCCACTGGGATCCCAAATGTTGGGGAGAAATGTTTCAAATAGAAACACTTGGAGGAGCATAACTATGAGCCTTTCATCAAACCTAGGTACAAGAATGAGAGAAAGAGGATTTTTCCTTTCTCTTACCTCTTAGAGAGATATGATACCATGATGAAGATCATCATGAAATACTTTTCATGTGAAGGTATATTTTCTAGATTGTATGCCTATCACATACAATTACTTATGCACTTCACTAGGGTAAAGATGATCAACATAGCCTACTACCTCTTCTAGAGCATTGATAAGATGGAATTTATTGTACAGAAAAGAGAGTATGAACACCACTGAATAGTCTCTTTCACCGCTCCCTCAACAAAGTCACAGTCCTCCATCACCTCAAGCAATTGAACATTCCATGGAGTTCATTCATAGTTGATGAAATATTCACTACTCCACCTATTAAACATGCCAAAATTGTGTCTTCATCATCTCATCCTTCCACTTCAATTCCTCCATCTCAATCCACAGTACATTCATCATCTCTAGAGCAGTCTCCTTCATATACTTCACCACCATCATCTCCATCCCACATTGAAACCGGGTGACCTAGTAGAGTTTAGATCAATGAGCCTAAGCAGGATAATGTGGTTGAGATAGATCCATTGGAAAAAACATACTAGAGGGGTTGTCGGTAGGTGTTTTCTCCACAGATTGTCGAAGGGGCCCTGCCTTATTCACCAACAAAGTAGGTACATAAGGGGAAAGAAAATATGGTAGAGGAGGATGAATAGGAGGCAACCATTCATGATGAGGATGACCTCCATGAAACATAGCATGATTTTGACCTTGTTGACCTAGATGAACATGATGATGATGATATCACTAGTGTATTCATCAAGGGGAATAATTCCAAGATTAGAGAGATCCAAACTAATCTTGATAGGTCCAAATTTTCCATAAATTTCCTTGAGGAGGAAACTAGTAGTTGAAGACAAAGCATGTCATTGATGAGGTGAAATACATCAAAGCTCAAAGGGAGGTAGAAAAGGCCAATGTTTTGCTAGATGAGACACTTGAAAAGTATGGTTGCTTTAAGAAAAAGAAGAAAAAGCACCAAGATGCATACCTAGAACTAGAGGGCTGAAAAGAGCTCTAGCAGTGGAAAAGCAACAAAAGGCTAAGTTTTTTGATCAGCTAACCTTGAATGAACAACTTGAAATGGAAATAAATGAAAATCGGGAGCCATGGCTTGATAGAGCTAACTAGCACTTAGAGAATCTTTTGGAAAAGGAAAAAAAATTATAATGACCTACTGAGGAGGAAGGTCAAACATTATGCCCAAAAGGACAAAATTGCAATGGCCAAGCTCAAAAGAGCCAATGCACAAATTGAGGCTTTGACCATGCTAGAAGAGAAAAGGAAGTTGAATATACTTGCATAGGCTTCACTCCAAGCCTAGTCACACCATCAACACTCACTTTAACAATTTTGAAAGGTTTTGGATCACTTTTTGCAAATTATGTGTTTTTTTTTTGGGGGACAGTGAGGTCACAGAGAAAGTGTAGAAAGCACAAAGCCCTTGGCGCTGTGCTCTTTTTTGGGCCATATCATGACCAAAAGGCCACTACCATTGGATGAAAAATTGTCAATACATATTATAAAACCACTTTTCAAACCTTGGTTTGCAAAGAAAGTAGGCGATACTGTCCAAAAACTAGAAAAAAATCATGTTTCTGCCACTTTTTGGCACTGTTCATGTGCGCTGAGATGTTTTGGGAGGATGGAGTTTTTATAGGGAAAAATAACTTCATTTTGAAAACTGAAGGCATATCCAAAAATTATACTTGAAAATATTTCCAACAAGCCATGATGGAGCCAATTTGGACAACTAAAACCCAGTCAAAAGAAGCTTGCAAGATGGAGGGCGTGTTTGCCAAAGAGAGGGTGCTCATTGAAAATTTGACTTGTATCTTGAAAATCAGGATTTCACTTATGCAATTCAGCATGGTAAGTGTAAATATGATATGGATAAGTTACCTAGGGGTATATTTATGATGTAAATGTAATCATCAAAGTCAATGAATCAGTTTCAATGTAATTAGGGAGGCATCACTTGCACCTCCATACACTCGAGCTTTTAGTTTAGAATTTTATGGATCTCATCCTCAACTTAGGGATTCGACCCCTGAGGATGAGAGAATGTAGTTTTTATGTATATATCTTCCCTTTCTTCACTCTTATCAAGGATTGGAATTAGTTGGATTCTATTCTATTAGTCAAGGATAGTGTAATCAATTTTCCCTGAAACTAAGGAAGAGTTGCAAATATTTCTTTGGGATATTGTGGTATGAATGTTTGCCATTTTTTTTATTTGTTGTCATTTTTAAGAATGGTTTTTATTCTCATAAACCATTTCATGTCTATTATATGATAACTTTCAAGTTGATAGGCATAATATATGTTCTTTCATGCTCTATTTTTGGAAAGTTGTCATAATTTGTTCATTTCCTTGGTTTAGGAAGAGTACATATCCTATGATCTTACTAGCTCCTCATCAGTCTTAAACCATCTGACCAAATCACCTTTAAGTGATAAACCTTCTACCTACCTTACCCCATGGAATGAACTGCAATTCCATCTTATTTTCCCTAACCTAGTCCCCTTGACCTAATCTTCATTCAACAAGCCCAACCTAATCAAATAAAAAAAAAACCATTTTTCATTTCATACCTAGCTTAAAACCTTTTCATCCAGCCGTCTTGGCTATGATTTTTGTGGAGATATCCGTCTCTAACTTGGTAGGGATAGATACCAAGTTAAAAGGTTAGTATGTCGTTACCTCTATTGGGATTCCTTGCTCAGCCTTAGGAATCTAGCGGAGTGAGAAGAACCCCCTTATTTTTTTATTAGTGTATCCCCCTATTATTATTGTTTTTCCCATGTAGCCTCCATGTTTTTATTTTTTTCCGCATAAAAGCCTACTATTGTTATTGTTGTGCCCTTAAATCATTATTGTTATGTAGAATATGATTATATTGGGACTTGTTATACTCCTACATATATTAAGGATGTATTATCATTTGTATCATGCGGAAAATGTTCATTTATGTGATATAAAGGAGGTTTCCCCCTTGAAAAATCTATTTCTCATGTCATTGATATATATTTTCTTAATTTTTGTGAGCTGGTTGCATAACATCTCTCTTCAATTTACCACTAATGCATGTTTAAGAAAAGAAAAAACTTAATCATTTGGGCATATGATTTAAGGGTGTGTGTTAAAGGTGATATATTGTTAGATATAACCCAAAAATTTGACAAGTGAATCTATTTTGAAGCATTGTTTGGTTTCACAAAAAGTGACATTTACCAAGTGAAGCATTTGACCCTTTTCAAAAATAGTTCTTATTAGAAACAATTTTCCATTTCTTCAAAATATTATATAAATCCCAAACTAAAAATGATCCCTACCATAATAGATATTGAATTATATTTTGTTCATATATCTCATTTTCCAAACATTTCAATTATTCATTCTAATTTCAAGTAAAGGGGATTGTGAGAAGAGAATGAAATAGATTTAAGTGATAAAAAAAATTATAGGTGTTAGGAATAAAACTATAACATTTGGATATTTTACTAAAGAAGTCAAAGAGAGTGGCTCAAAAATGAGAAGAGGACAAAGACCTAGAAAATTTGATGAAGAAGATATTGGATAATAATTTGCAAGCTTGTTGAACTAAAGACTAATAGAAATTAAGTTTAAATTCTTATATAGGAAGTATAAATACATATTTCAGAGGGAATTATTACTCACTTAAGGATATGATGAATCTTTTGAATTTGAGAGAATGGGAGATTATTGAAAAATGAAGCTAGTGATTACCAAATTGAAGGGCCTAGTTTATTTCATGAGAGAAAACAAAATATATGGCTATAAATTTATACAAATTTAATCAAGTATAAGATACTTTGTGATTAAAAAATGATGTAGTACATAGATACACACTCCATGCTACAAGAAGGAAACTATTCAACTAGTTTTAAGTATGTTAATATTTCAAAGCATACTATATAAGATCAAATTAATTGGAAACCTTTTTCTTCGTTTCAAGCACCATATCATTTATAATTTTTAAATGTGTAACTAAAATTATCATAAAACAATAGTAAGAATAAATTTATTAAATGAATAACTTATCATAGGTATATATAATTTCACAATTCGAAACAGGAAGTAGAAGAAATGTGGGATGCAAAGTATGAGAAGACCAATGAAATTGCTGATAAGGAAACATAAAAGAAATCAAGAGATAGAGGTTTTATTGGATTTGGAGAATAAGGAAAATGCTTCAAGGTCTTATCAACAATGGATGTACATTGTTATCATTTGTTGTGAAGCGTGGCACAAATGATTTGACTGTTTTTTGGGAGAATGTACATGGGAGTTTTAACACAACAATCAAGTAGGGAATAAGGATGGGTAAAATAATTTTAGAAAATACATGTTTCTACAAGGAACCTTTTTTATGCATGTGAAAAAATGGATATCCAATGTATTTTATGTTTTCAATTATTTTCATTAAATCTCAATGAAGTTTAAAATAAGATTCCTCTTTTTTACTTTTGAGCCATGATTTGCAATATAGTTCTCAATTACTAAGTTGAGAAACAACTAAATGAATTTAATCAACAATATATTGACACATTATAAGAAGATTAACATTCTAAACATTTCTAGCATATCATTAATACAAGCATGCTAATTTATTTATTTTTCATTTATTATTTATGAATTTGATATTAAATAATCACATAGCCTTTTTGGGAGCATTATAGTGGTATGCAATAATACACTCCTTTTTGTGCAAGAACAAATCTACAATACCCTTTCTATGTATTTAACAAACTTGCGCTCTATAAAAAATTCTCATAATATTCATGTGAGGATTTAAAGAAGAAACTTGTGAGGTTTTGATCCAAGAGAATATTGGTGACCACCTGCCTATTCCACTTGGACCTCCACTATTGTTTCTTTCAATTTTTCAGTTTCCTTAATTGTAGCACAATTTACTATTTTTGGTAGTTTTTCGGGTCCTCAACTTCTGAAACCGTTTTGAAGCCCTAAACAACATTTTTTGGGAATCAAACCTCTGCAAAAAAGGAATCTATTCTAGACTCGATATTTTATATTAGAAATTGTATTCCTCAGATATATCTTTCTAATGATGTATCATATGTGTCAAACAAAGATAGTATGCCAAAGTTACAACCCCGAGAAATTGATGTACGAATTTACTGTGATGGAGCCTAGAGTCTGACTTTTCATATCCTAGGGTTATGTTTTTGGATGTCTAGGGCTTTCCATATACTACTTGTATGCTTCAATCTAAAGGACTTAGTCTTAATCTTTGAGCTGAAGCAATTAACTGTGAAAATTACATAGTAAATCACACTCCTACTAAGGCTTTAAGGAATACTAATCCAAAAGAAGCCTCGAGCTCAATCAAACTAGATGTAAGTCACTTTCATGTTTTTTGAGGTGAATCTTGGGCCTATATTCTAGATGAGAAACATAAAGCCTTAGAATCTAAGAGTGAAAAAAAATATTTTTTTGGATATTTCAAAGATGTCAAAGGATATAGACTTCTTCAACCCAAAACAAAAAATGAAATCATTATAAGAGATGTAAAATTTGATGAAAATGTATCGGCTTGCGAGCCTAGCTTGGTGGGTGTGCCACCTTTGGTCTGCGAGCTTGATTTGGCATATGTGACACCTCTCTCTATCTCCTCTACTTCTGAAAAAATTCCTTCTAGTTTGGATGATGAAAGCGAGGATGAAAATCCTCCTCCACCTACTCAGGATCTTCTTGCAGCTCCACAAATTTCAAAATGGGTCCACTCTACTTAGGATGCAATAGGTTCTTTTGCAGATGACCCTGCAGATCAATGTGATACATGTTCTCAGTTTGACAGAGGCTCTTCCTTATTGGCTCAATTTCCAAAAAATCTTGATCTAGAAAATCTTGAAGAAGCTCCAGGTCATACATATTGGATGCATTTATGAATAAAGAATATTGTTCCTTATTGGAAAACAATACTTCAGATCTTGTTCCTCTTCCAAAGGGAAGAAAAATTGTCCAATGAAAATGGGTTTACAAAACAAAGTTTGGACCAGATGGAAATGTGGATAAACCTAAGGCTCGTCTTGTTGCTAAAGGTTTTACAAGTTTAAGGAATTAAATATACTAAAACCTTCTCCCCTGTTGCCAAACTAAATTCTATCCACCTTGTTATTTCCCTTGCTACCTCTTTTAAATATGAATTCAATCAAATGGATGTTAAATCCGCCTTCTTACATGGGGACTTGCACGGAGAAATATACATGGAACAACCCACTAACTTTATGCAAAACAAGTCTAGCCTTTTTTGTCACCTTAGGAAGTCTCTCTATGGTCACAAGCAAGTCCCTCAGGTTTGGTATGCCAAAATGGATAGCTTTCCCTTATATAATGGCTTTTCTGGATGTCATTTCAACAACACTATCTACACCAAGAAAGTGGCAAAGTCCTTAATCATCCTTGTTCTTTATGTTAATGATCTTATCCTCACTGTTATTGATCCCAACCATATAAACCATGTGAATTATAGCCTCAAAAATAAGTTTGAAATGATAGACTTAGGACACTTGCATCATTTCCATGGTCTTAAAGTCTTGCAATCCAAAGAAGGTATTACCATTTCTAAGTCCAAGTATGCCTATGATCTTCTATGCTACATTCACATGGAAGACTGTAAGCCAACACCTTCTTCCTTTCAGTTTAGATTCAAGCTTTCAGTCACTTGTACTTCCCTTAAAGTTGATGATACCTTATAATGTCAAATTGTTCGCAAAATTATGTATCTAACCCATACTCATCCCGACCTTTCCTTTGTCATTGGTCTTGTTACTCATTTTATGCACAAACCTCATGAAAGTCACTGGAAAGTAGCTAAAATAATACTTCAATATATTCAAGGTACAATTTAGTTCGAGATATAATACAGTGTGGGACCAACTCCATTGTTGATTGGTTTCACTGATTCTGATTAGGCTGGTGACCTTGATGATCGTAAGCATACTTTAGTTATGCATTCACTCTTGTTTTAGGACCTATTACATGGTCATGTAAGAAAAAAAGAGAGATATATTTTTCTTCAGTAGAAGCAGAGTATCGTGCTGTTGTTGAAGCCAACAAGGAAACCTGGTGGCTTCATCAGATCCTATCTGAATTTTTTCTTCATCAACAACATCCAACTACACTTTGGTGTGATAATCAGAGTTCTATTCTAATATGAAAAAATCTAGTTCAACATAAGTGCATGAAACACATTGAGCTACACATACACTTCATCATAAAGCTCATTCATGATTGTGTTCTTGAAGTGCACTATTGTTCAACCAATGATCAAGTTGTTGATATCTTTACAAAGGCTCTCACGGAAGTGAGTTTTACCAAAGTTCGATCTATGCTTGGAGTTCAAGAAATATATCTTTAAGGGGGGATAGGCTCTAACGCATCATTCCTTCTCTTGTTATGTCACCTTTTTAAATCCTTCAATCCTATCTCAAGTTGTTCTTAAGGGGGGATGTTAGGATATTCCGACACATAGGAAATAGGTAAGCATATCTTGGTCTAGCATAGAGTTAGGTAAAGTGTGTTTCTTTACTATGTATTTTTGTAAGTTATACTCTGATGGTCATGATATGTAGTGATCCAAAGGTTTGTTCTCTCCTTG
Organism: Pinus albicaulis; assembly: GCA_034641835.2. Lineage (NCBI taxonomy): Eukaryota > Viridiplantae > Streptophyta > Pinopsida > Pinales > Pinaceae > Pinus > Pinus albicaulis. The sequence goes on from CM076574.1 coordinate 1,135,257,980, forward strand.
GTATTACTGACACTTGATTCATGGCTTAACAACCGATTGGTCCATGATCTCTATTTAAAGAGCATGGTTGGTCATTTTTCAAGTGATTGTTTATCAAAGAATATTATGTAAATTTTATTTATTTATATTAATCACTTTCTTGAAGTGGTTGCATTCGCTTAGGCCATGGAATGTTTCCCTCTTTGAGGGTTTTAACCACGTAAAATACTCGTGTACTGATCTGTGATCTATTTGTGAGTAGTGACCTTTTGTGTTTGATCTAAGGAACTTACCCTGTAAATTCCTACAGTTAATTTTAATAATCATTTCAAAATAGTTAGATCATATTTATTAGTATTAATAAAATTTATTATTAGTTATAATTTATAGTTATTTCATTAGATAATATTTATTTATAATGAGTTAGGTTAAAATATTGATTAATTAATTACTTAATTATTATTAATATTTTCAATTATTTAATCTTGTCAATTAAAATGCTTAAGTAGTGGGATATCTATCTTAAGGACCTCTATAATTCCCTTGAAGCCATGGGCACAATCTTGGACACTCTTATAGAGGAGGACATATTCTCTTTGGAAGATATGGAGTTTGGGAATATGAAACTCTCCATTAAGAAAGCTAGGGATATTTAAGGGTAACAAGATAAAATTTAAAAAATGGAAAGTTTTGTCCACATCCCTCATATACACAAAATCCTCATATAGGAAAAAAAATAAAGCTTTCCTAAGTGTTAGAAACAAAGTCTTATTCTTCTTATGATTAAAATTGGGGATAAAATAATTAACTTTAATTACAAGGCCATTATGATTACCAACATTGTAGAAAAATTGTATGGGCTCATTTTGGAAAAGAAGATAACCCTTTGGCTTGAAAACTAGGGTAAAAGAGCTAAAGGACAAGATGGATTTAGTAGATGTCACTCACCTATATATAGCACCTTGTTACTTTTGGGACTATTTATGAGGAATTTCGTAATAATAAAAATGATCTGTTTTGTTTCTTTGTTAATATTGGAAAATCCATTGACACAATTCCTTGGGACAAGTTATGGAAGCAGCTAGAAAATTTAGTGGTTATTCTCAATGTGAAGGCTATTGTGACTAGGCTATATGAGAATTTTATTTCCAAGCTTAGCACCACTGTGGATTGGATAGAAGGAATTAAATTCCATATTTTTGTTAAGCAAGGGTGCCTCATATTCCCTACCCTTTTCGGCCTGTATATTTATATGTTTGAAGAGTGTTTAGGTGTTGCAAGATGTGATGGCCTTAGCATCGCTAGCATGTCATTACTCTTCTTCTTTATGCTGGAGATATTTTTCTTCTAGTGATAATCCCTAAAAATCTCAACAAGAAAATTAGAATCCTTCAAAATTACTACTCCAAGATGGTTATGATGGTTAATATTGACAAGACTAAACTCCTGACAATCAAATAAAAAGTACCAAATATGATAATTTCATTTATGAGAATAAATACTTGGAGAAATTTTCTTCATACAAATATCTAGGAGTCAATATTCATCATGAGCTCAATTGGAATTATAACATCGAGAAAAGGAAGAGGCTAGAAATTTTATTTTGGGCAAGAAAAAAATTGTAAGTTGTTATATCTTTTAGTATGGAGTAAAAAAAGGTTCCTCTTTGAGACCTTTATCACCTTTTTAAGTCTATAAGGATGTGAGGTTTCCAGTTGCAGTATATTTAGAAAATAGTGGAGGAATATTGAGTTGATCCAAGAGGAAGTTATAACCTACAACCTTATAATTAAAAGAAATAATCTTTAACTTATCCTCTTGGTTGAAGCTATTAATTCCGACATAGAAAGCATGGGTATGATTAGGTATCTCATCTATAATATGAATCTATACAACACAAAATCCAATAAGTTTTCGCTAGAATGTTTAGGGGTGAAGGCAGAGATCATCTTGGAGAATAAAGAAAAATTAAAATTATTATTACTTCCAAATTTGAAAATTTGTTGGATGATAAGGAGTTGAAGAGAAAATGGAAACTAAGTTATTATAAGGAGGTGACGAACTCAAATATAATTAACCATAATTATTTGTCTTGACTAGTATTAGGAAGAAAACAAACATTGGAAAGATAAGAACTAACTCCCATGAGCTTCAAAGTGAAAATGTATGTTGGTCAATTCACAAAAAACCTTGGTAAGTAAGAGTTATAACTATTACAATACTAAGGAGGTTGAAGATGAAAAACACATTCTCTTACATTTCCTAGCTCCTACTTACATTCATTCTGTTTTTCAAAATCTCTTCGACTCTACCAATCTTCTTTACTTATTATGTCAACAAAACTATGGTGATTTGGGAATCCTTATCCATTATTTGGATCATAGCAATAAAATATTAAAGAATATCAACACAAGCTCTCAATTTTTAAGGTTCTATAGATCATATTGGTCTTAACATACATTAGTCATCATTTGGATCATATAAATGGAATATTAAATAATTTCAACTAATATATCATTTTTTGAGGTTCGATAGACCATATTGGTCTTAGCTAGGGTTCATGTTCTTCTTCTTCATCACCATCACCATCACCGTCTAATTGTTATTTGTAATAATAATGTTATTTAAATAGTAATATTATTAATTTTAATATTCATATTAGTAATAATATTATTAAATTATTTTATAATATCAATATTTGTTTATTAGTGATAAATTTGATGTTAATATTATTCACATAGAAATTATAATTATATTGATAAAAAAATATATCCTAAATAATGAATACATACATACATATATATATATATATAATATTTAGTTTTTTTTTTTTTTTTTTTTTTTTTTTTTTTTTTTTTTTTTTTTTTTTTTTTTTTTTTCTGAATAAGACTAATTCTATTAAGAAAAAACATATGTTACAATCAGAGCTTGCATGAAAGCGAAGCTAAATAGCAAGGGAGCTGGAAATGATAGACTATCAACCTCGGTCCCAAAGAGCAACTATGACATTAGCAAAAAGATAACAAGGAGGACAGAAAATGGGTAGCCAGACTAAGGAGTCGACCTAGAATGGGTGGAATCTCCTATTTGACATTTTTTCCCTTTCTTCTTACTGACTTTGACCCATCCATTGTGACTTGGCTAGACAGGAACCACTTGCAAACTACTCTGCACTAAAGGAGGACTATCCTTGTCTGAATCGGAGGAAGAAGACTCATGAGTGCGTTTTTGTGAAGTCGGAGGTGTTGTAAGATCCTCGAGGTGGGCTGGGGGCGTGTCCAGATTCTCCCCTTCCACTTCAATATCTTCCTCATCAGAGCTGGAGGAGTCTAAGTCATCCATAGGGGGTTTATCACATGGTTTCCAACTCTTAGACTTGGATTTGTGATAGCTGTTCTTCTTTTTGTCAAGGAACGTTGCACATGTGTTCTGGAGATGCCCTGTCTGATGGCAATGGCGACACCTGCAGGCAGTGTTCTCATAGTCCAAGGTTTGCGTCCAATGAAAGTCCCCAACCTTGAGGTTGATCTGATAAGGTAGCCCTTTACTAATGTCTATTTCCGCTCATATTCTACCAAAAGTGTATATGCCTTTCTCCCCCCTTGAGGTATCCATTGCTAAGAAGTGGCCTCAGGTGTCCCCAATTCCTTGAAATACAACAAAATGCCATAGATGCGCAGGGAGGTTTGGAATCCAAACCCAAATGGGAAGCTTGGTGATAACAACAGAGGAGGGGTCAAAATCTGGAAACCAAAGGGTGAGGAATAGTCCTGTTGATCCCCAGAACCAAGGGCCTCCTGTTAAAGCTTTCTGGTAATCTTCTTTGAAAGCAAAGGCTACAATAAAGAAGACCTTCGAGCATAAGAAGACCTTGCTATTGTTGGTCTAGTTGGAGTGGATCCACTTATATAAGTCAGCAGTACGGGGCCATAATCCATTAAATCTGCAGATGATCGTTGTTTCTGCAAACGTCTAATATTGATCATCGAAAGATGGATGGTTGATCTCAATGGAGGGGGTCTCTTCCATTTTTTCCACCAAGAAAGGCTTGGGGGCCTCATCTTGCTGGGTAGGCTTCTTGGAAGGTTGTGCATGAACCGCATCTTTATAGGAGAAAGCAGGGACCGAAGAGGTCTGCCCAGATGCTCCTCCTCACAAACGCAAAGTAAGCATTATCAAAGCATCTCTTTCAATAATGTAATAAGACAAGGGCATAGGGTATTCGAGCTGTTTACCTTTGTAGATCAATCTTAGAAGAGCTGAGGGGATGCCCAACCTAAGTTCAAGATCTCACAGGAGGCCATGCACCAAATCCGAAGCACATACCCAGAGCAACAACGTTTTGCCAGAGAAAAGTAAGATCTGAATTTGAAAGCCTACGATTTTTTCAGAGGGCAATGCAACCTCAACCTCAGATTCCCATTCGTGTAGATCCGAGAGACTGTGTTGTGTTGTGGCCTCCGTTGCGGAAGAGGCCCTTATTTGTTGGTTTGCCTTACTGCCTAGGGCGGTCGCTGCAAGATTTTCCGCAAAGACGAACATAAAAGCTGCCATGGGAGCCAAATTCTTCCCCCAGCCATCGCTAACAGCGCTTTCGGTGGCACTGTAGGGGTTGCGGTCATGAGCTTTGAGTTATGAGCAAAATGGGTTAGCCGCTGCAACCTCAGTAGCATCGTTCATCTTGGAAGAAAAGGCAGCCACGAAAACATTCTGAGCTAGAGCAGTATTCACGGTGGCAGATCCGAAAGAGGTAGCCATGTCGGTGGGTATGCAGAACCCTGTTATGATTACTCCTACCGATGGAAAGATATGACAATCGGGAGACGATTGTTTAACTCATCATGAATACTTTCAATTAGAAACCTCATAATAGTTAGTATTGTTAATATTTTCAAAGGGTTTCAATTTTCTAATAATATTAGCATTATTAAATATTTAGTTAATAAAAATTATAATATATCATTAAGGCCAATTAAAAATATTATTATTGATATTATTAACCTTAAAACATATAATTTTAATTAAATAATAATATTAATAACATTAATAACAATATTACTAACTTAAAATTAGGGAACATAGATTTTTAAAATTAGTTATATTATCATAAAATTGTGTTGATGATTAGTTTGTAGAATTTTTTGAGTGAAAAATCTACCCATAATAAAAGACAAGACACATAAATCATCTACATGGTTTTATTTCCAAATTTTCTCATAATAATTTGAAATTATTATTATTGTTGTTGATTAATATTTTTTAATAACTTAAGGCCTATTGTAATATTTATAATGATATTATTATTTGAAAAATAATAATAATTTGATATGTAATTGATAATATTAATAAACATTATAACATGAATGAGTCATAATATTATTAAAACTATTAATTATGTAAATAATTTCCATACAATTGGTTTAATTAATATTTCAATGAAACTTTTATTATTATAAATTCCAATTAATAAAATTAATGTTTTATTAATTTTCCTCATTAGTACTATTATTTTATTATGAAATTAATATTGAAAGGGGAACCAGATAGGCATCGTAGCCTAGGTTGAGTAAACAGTATGCTTGAATTTACTAAGAAAACATGTTAAAAAGGAGAGAGAGAATAGAAAGCTAGAAAAAGAGCCATTAAAGAATAAAAATATCAAATGAAGCACGTTTAAGTTCCAAATGAGGGAAATATTTAAAATATTAATGTTAGTCTCTCTCATAAAACAATAATAAATCCAAAAATAAAATAAATAAAGTAAGTATTAAAAGTTAGAAATTTATGCCTAACTCTCTAGATTCGGTTGTTCCTCTAAGATAGGAGTTAATTTAGGTAGCTACTATATTGGTGTGTGTATGGTTGAGAAATTATCTCAACCAAGGTGTCCAAGATAGCATGCACTACCTTGAGACACTGTCTCCTCATCTATTTAATTGTAATATTACATTCTTTTAATAATGTGAAAATATGTGAGGAAGCCATGAGGTTGAAGCCTTTTTCACCAATATTTTGTTTATGGTTTATTATGTGTGTTTTTATGTGTTTTAATGGTGTGTGACTATTCAACATGTGGTATCAGAGCATGTGGTTTTTTGTGGCCTGTTTGACTGTTTAGAGTCATACAAGTGCTGTTATAAAGAATTCATGAAACAAGGTTTTTCCTGCATTAAGTGTCATTGTCCTTGAAGCTAAAGGCATTGTCCAACTAGCCACTGAGATCGCCATTGATGGATTTGAGGAATTGTCCTCTGGAGTAGACGTAAAATTAAAAAAAAACCCAAGAAACCACAATGGAAGAGATATAAATCATTACAAGTTCTCCATCAATCCGACTATGTGAGAAGCCGCTTCAAGCCAAATATGTCGATGCTGAACCAAGATGATCGTGTTTATTTTAAAAGTATTGGAGCCGTCATGTTGGAAAGATGTAAAGGTTTGCACTGTTAAAGATCCCATATTTTTGTACTGAAGTCATATATTAGCTTCCATATAAAACAGTTTCATACCAGATCCTACTAGTGGTGTTTTTGAATCAATAGAGCAGAATATGTGTGAAGAAATGAATGGCCACCATATGCGATAGAATGGATCGAATCAATGAAGGCCTAGATGTTGATTGCACGAGGGAGATCTATGTGAAGTGTGAATTCTACTAACAGTCTTAGATCTCAACCTCCATTGAATAGCAATCACCCATGTACTGATCCAAGCACCTAGTGGTCTAGCTATCTCTATGTGCCAAGCTACAAAAAATGTAATGGCTACATTCAATGCCAAATACAAGTGCCTACACACTGGACATTTAACATACCAGGAACAATAGCAGCGTCGACGACCTTCAATGATGTGTCAGTGACTTAATCCATAGCTTTAAGAGGCTTGAAGAGGTGGAATTATGTCGATATACTATGTAGCTCATGGCTTGTCTCAATCATTGGAGTGCGAAATTGGAGATTTAACTCGAGGAATTCTCTATTCGATCATTCTCTGTTACTTACTCTGTGTTATGCATCTATAATATTATAATGAATGATTGTATATTTTTATGGTTTGGTCCTTTATGAAATATGCAATTTATTCCACAAAGAAGCTTTTGTGGTCATTTGGGCTTTCAAAAGAGTCTGCATGCAAAGGATTTTGCAGTGCACAAAGGTGCATGGAAACCATTTCGAGCTGCAACCTTAGGTGGAGAGATGCGTGTATAAGGAGTCAAAGTTTGTCATACATTTTTGTAGAGATACTATTAGTGGTGTCGTGAATGTTTAAAAAAAATGTTGAAAGACCTGTATGTTGAACCTCCACAAAAATGCGAAAACCACCAAAATATTGAAGCCTTGAGCATTGAGCTTGGAGCCGCTTGGCAGTTTGAGAATATCTTCTGTTTGTATTGAACTAGATAATGTAGGTCAAATTAATTGTATTTAAAGAGAGCTAAACTATGAGAATTCAATGTCTATGAGACAATGGTGAATGTTTTTGTTACCTTGAGTGAATTGTTTTGATCTATAAGTGGTGTAATTTCAGAGTCGAGCGTGGCTTGTTAACCTGCATGTGTAGGGGAAATCTCTTTTGCCTATGGGATTATTTAGCCTTCTATCTGGAGAATACTAAGGACTGTGTCTGGACACTACAAATGGAGATTTCCGTGCATGCAACCAGCGTTGGAAGATCCGTGTGAGACCTGCGGTGGTTGTTGCTGTGAAAACTGCATTAAAAAAAACAAGTGAAGTGCACCTACTTGACCTATCCCAAAACAATCTACACCAATTTTTGGAAAACTTGGTCTCAAACATCTAAAATCCTATGCATCGTCGATCTTGTAAAGTGATCTTTTCGACATCCACGATTTCTCCACCATTGAATAGTGGCATCATGTTGTAGTTGCCTACAAACCTAGTTGCAAGAGGGACCTATTGCATTGTCAAGTAGGTGGTGAAGATTTCGTGAGCAGTGGAATTTGTTCCAACTACATGAATTTAATTACTGTAACAATTGTAATTTGGTTCAAGGTCAAAATTATTCATCGCATTTTCTAATTATTGCTCTGTCCATCTTGTGCTATCAAAACGAGCTTTCAATTTTATACTCTCCACAATCATTAGAAGCCTTATGAGTAGAAAAAGCAACACCAAAATACTGTGTGGCGAGACTTCCGACGAAATTAGTGGCTCTCCTATATATCCTAAAGTAGGATTAAAGAACACGCAATTCCTACCAATCAATTTACTGTAGTAAAATATATAAATTTTACTGAAGCCCACACTTCCCTTATAAAAACTAGTTTTCTTCTTTATTTCCACAACTTTAATCAATGTCAAATTGCCCAATTATTCTCCAATATAATGAGGTAAACATCTCTAGACCACATACCATCTATTCTTGTCAGAATGGTTTTTTTTCAAACCCCATTAGAACTATATTGTGTACAACTTATCATTGCAATTTGAATTCATTGAATAACATGAAACTCCAACCAAACACATATATAATAGCTCAACCAATCATATATGATGGTTTGTTTATTCTACCATACACATACAACCATAGACAAAGGATATTTTAACGCTATCGATGGTTGAAACCACATCTCAACGCATCTTAAAACCATTAAAGCCAGATTTCATTTCACCTCTGGAAATGTCATTCAACTTGCAATATCGTTCGACCTTTGGAAATATCATTTGAACATTTTTTGCAATTACAACCGCACATCCATCAAAATTTATAACGCAATCACTTGCGTAGTTTCCAACCTGTGTATGTAACGCAGTCATTGTCCATAGAATGGTTGACTAATACTTCCAATCTGCGTAGCTTCATAACACAATTTGGCTTCAACATAATTCAAGAACCTTCATAACGTTCCAACTTCATAACTTCACAACGGAACGTAGCCTCTCAACACATAAAGTTGTGGTTTGACCCTGCATCAATCATAGAAATTCATACAAATCGACTTTGGCATTCAACACTACTGTTGTCATGAGTTTGAGCACTGAACATCGCATTGTGTTCAAATGGCCGTGGTTTCCTTGTGATTCCAGCTACGCCTTACCTGGACGACGGTTGTGGCATTCTCTTCAACCCCACACGTTGTGGCATACACACAAAACACTGTGCCTTCTCCCGTCGCAGACCTTGACTTCTAACTAAACTTTGGCATGGAAATTCATGACTCTGATCAATTGCACATCGATTTGCAGTCTTACATGAACGCAATCCTCCTCCTGAGTTTCACATGCTCCAACAAAATATACATATACCAAAATATACGTAAATTGCAGATTAAATAAAACTCAAATTATCAACTACAATTTGAATGATCTAAATTTACTAACACCTGAATTTATAGTCAACATATAGACAATCATCAATGAGATTAATCACCTCAATGAGATTAATCACATCATAGGCTAATAATTCGTTAATTGCCCAAATGCATTTAGATTTCTTATGCTAATACGTGTCTCTCTCACACACCTTCATCTTCAGATTTCTCTAATTTATACAAATATGTGAAACTAATCTTCTCGGAATAGTATTCTTCTAGAAAACCTCAACAAGCCAATGCCTTCCTATTATTAAGCATTTGCCCCTATATTGGCTCTATTCCACGCTGGGAAAGAAACCAATTCTATAATTATGCCAAATTTAAGTAAATATAAAACAAACTAACAATTCTCTAAAAATAAATAACAAATTTAATAAAATAAATTATTAAACTATTCCTAAGTTTATTCTATGTCCAATTAATAAAATAAATTAGCCACAACATGTGACCAAATATGTCACATTGCTAGCTAGGTTCCTGATGCTCCTGCATCAGTCTCTCGTGGAAGAAAACTAATATTGTAGTAATTTGACATTGATTCCCAATTTCTGTAGCTCTGCTGTAGTCATCCAACTGGTGTCTTCCACTGGCTATCCTTTCCACCTGACTAAATACTGATAATAAGTTTGGTTCCTGGTTTTCTTTGACACCCTCTTTTCTCTTTTTCTAGCTTTGTGCTTTCTTCTGTTATGGCGTCTCCTTGTAGTTCTTCTTCTGGTTCTTGGTATAGGTACAAATCTGCAATACATGATTAAGTCACCTGTTTGGAATTTCTTTTTCCGCCTCCTCATAATTTCTCGCTGCTTGTATATACTACTATATTCCTTCCATCTGATTTTGACATCTCCCTCAAATATTCTTCTAGGAGTTAGCCAATTCACGACAGCTTGGATTTTCTTCAAATCCATTTTCAACTCTTCTTTAGAGACTCCATATTCCTCCAAAACTTCATTCATCATCCTGAGGTTGATTTTATTTCTGGCTCAAAAATCTGTGCTCATGCACCATTCATCTTCTTCCTTTGGACGGAGTACTGCTGGTACTGCACATGGATTAAGGCTTCCTCTTACTAACCCTTTATCTACCAGTTCTTGCACTTGTCTTCCATCTTGGAAATTTTTCTGCAGTGTTATCCTATAGGCTGCTCTATTTGGAAAACTGGCTCTAGGTATTTGATCAATATGGTGACTAATACTCCTGATGGGTAGTAACTTATTCGGCAACTCATCCATAGAAATATCATCAAAATCATTCAATAGATTTTGAATTTCTTCAGGAAAATCTTATAAATTTGTAGAAGTTAAAATTACCTTTTTCCAACACTAGAAAAATGCATCTCCTTACCCTTCTCATCTTCCTGCAACAGAGTCTTCCCACTGATCAAGATAATGTTGTTTCCAGATGTCTCCTCATCAGCTTCAACTTTCAATGGCAGCAGTGTATACTTATTCCCATCTTTCTCTAAAGTATAAGTGTTTCTTCTGCCATCATGAATGGCATTTCAGTCAAACTGCCATGGTCTCCCTAGTAATATGTGACATACATCCATCGGCATTATATCACATAAAATAACATCCTTATAAGTACCAATCTGAATGTCAACTTTACATTGTTCAGTTACAATAATTCGATGGCCTTTCTGAAGCCACGATAATTTATAAGGAGTGGGGTATATTGTTCTCTCCAACTTCAACTTGTCCACCATCTTTGTAGAAACAAGGTTGTTAGTACTACCACTATAAATTATTAATTTGCAACACTTACCCTTTGACTTACATACAATTCTGAACAGATTCCTTCTTTGAGCTGTTTCTCTGCCTTCTTTAGCTTCTTTAAGCAATGCCCTCTTTAACAACAAGGATTCTCTGGCTTCAGGTGGTTCCTCTTTTTCTTCAGGTTGAGGAATCTCCTCCTTGGCTTCAGCAATGTTCACATTGCACTGAGTTGCTGATCTATTGTGAGGACAATCCCATTGCACATGTCCCCATTCACCACATGCAAAGCACTAGACATCTCTCCCTCGACCTCTGCCTCTGGGCACGAACCTTCTACGAACATAATCTCCTCTTTGTGGTAATCTATTTCTCGCACTCCCTACCTCATTCTGAGAGTGTTGAAATATGGATTCAAATTCCCCCCCTCCTTTTTCCGAACTCCTGCCTTTATTTCTCTGGTTTTGTTTGCATAATAGTTTTTTCTCTGCCCTCAAGGCTACTTGATAGGCATCTTCAATCGTCCCCAGATTTAATAAGTTGATCCCATCATGTATTTCATATCTCAAACCATTTATATATCTAGCTACCTTTTCTAGATCATCTTCAACATGGCCAGATCTAATACTCAACTTATAAAATTCTTCAGTATATTCCTTGATTGTCATCCCTTTCTGTTTTAAGTTTTGTAATTTTCTAAACAAATTTAATTGGTAATCCTTCGGCAAAAACTTACCCTTCAGCTTACTTACCATCCTATCCCATTGCTTGATTTTGGGCTTCCATTTTCACTCCCTGGATAGCTGCAATTCATCCCACCATAAGGTTGTATGGCCTTTCAATCTCGTGGCTGCAAACTTCACTTTTTTCTTGTCATCAACTTCTTCATAGTCGAAGTATTTATCTAATGAACTGATCCAGTCAATTAGCACCTTCACAATAAGACTTTCATCATATAAAGGTACCTCTACCTTTGGTCGACTGTTGACCTTTGTGAGCATTTTCATAACTTTGGCTGCCTCACTTTCGTCCTCCGCTTCTCCGTCAGTGGTCTCTTCTTCATCGGCACTAGCAATTCCACCATCTGCTGCTCTCCTCTGAGTGGTTTCTACTGCAGCCAGTCTCGTGTGAAAATGCTAGATCTCATCTAGCAAAAATGTGTTTGCTATAGGTCTCCCTCGATCTATCTCGGCTCCTCTTCTGGGTGGCATTCCCTGAAATGCTCCAAAAACATCTTAACAAGCTCTGATACCAAAATTGATGTAGGAATAAAGAACACACAATTCCTACCAATCAATTTACAGTAGTAAAATGTATAAATTTTACTGAGGCCCACACTTCCCTTATAAAAACTAGTTTTATTCTTTATTTCCACAACTTTAATCAATGTCAAATTGCCCAATTATTCCCCAATCTAATGAGGTAAACATCTCTAGACCACGTACCATCTATTCTTGTCAGAATGGTATTTTTTCAAACCCCATTAGAAATATATTTTTTACAACTTATCATTGCAATTTGAATTCATTGAATAACATGAAATTCCAACCAAACATATATATAATAGCTGAACCAATCATATATGACGGTTTATTTATTATACCATACACATACAACCGTTGACAAAGGATATTTTAACGCTATCGATGGTTGAAACCACATCTCAATGCATCTTAAAACCATTAAAGATAGATTTCATTTCACCTCCGGCAATGTCATTCAACCTGCAATATCATTCAACCTTTAGCAATATCATTTGATTTTTTTTTTCAATTACAACTGCACATACATCAACCTTTATAATGCAATCACTTGTGTAGTTTCCAACTTGTGTATGTAACACAGTCATTTTCCACAGAACGGTTGAATAATACTTCCAATCTGCGTAGCTTCATAATGCAATTTGGCTTCAACATAATTCAAGAACCTTCATAATGTTCCAACTTCATAACTTCACAACACAATGTAGCCTCTCAACACATAACACTGTGGTTTGACTCTGCATCAATCACATAAATTCATACAAATTGACTCTGGCATTCGACACTGTTGTTGTCACGAGTTTGAACACAGAACATTGCATTGTGTTCAAATGGCTACGGTTCCTTGTGATTCCGGCTACACCTTACCTGGACTATGGTTGTGGCATTCTCTTCAACACTACATGTTGTGGCATACATGCACAACATTGCACCTTCTCCCATCGCAGACCTTGACTTCTAACTACACTTTGGCATGGAAATTCATGACTCTGATCAATTGCACATCGATTGGCAGTCTTACGTGAACGCAATACTCGTCTTGAATTTCACACACTCCAACAGAATATACATATACCAAAATATATGTAAATTGCAGATTAAATAAAACTCAAATTATCAACTACAATTGGAATGATCTAAATTTACTAACACCTAAATTTACAGTCTACATATCGACAATCATCAATGAGATTAATCACATCATAGGCTAATAATTCGTTAATTTCCCAACTACATTTACATTTTTTATGCTAATACTTCTCTCTCTCGCACACACCTTCATCTTCAGCTTTCTCTAATTTATAGAAATATGTGAAACTAATCTTCTCGGAATAGTATTCTTCTAGAAAACCTCAACAAACCAATGCCTTCCTATTATTAACCATTTACCCCTATATTGTCTCTATTCCATGTAGGGAAAGAAGAAAATTCTATAATTATGTCAAATTTAATTAAATATAAAACAAACTAACAATTCTCTAAAAATAAATAACAAATTTAATAAAATAAATTATTAAACTATACCTAAGTTTATTCTATTTCCAATTAATAAAATAAATTACCCACAACATGTGACCAAAGATGTCACATTTCTGGCTAGGTTCCCGATGCTCCTGCATCATATCCTCCACAAGCTCTTAGAACGTGTGTGGAATTTTATAATTGACCTGTGGGTTGAACGAACGAGTACATGCATGGAGTATGGAGTTTTTTTTTTTTTTTTTTTATGACATATCTCAACCTCTCAACCAAATACATTCATGCCTAATAATATCACAAGCATTCACATTTGAAACAACAACTCATTTTTTATAAAGTATTTTTTTTAATGGAAGTTGAAAAGAGGTAATAAATTGAAAATTTTGTAATGGAGGGATAAGGTGGATTACAAAGCTGTGCTATAATTTTTGGTTTGTGCAAGAGAATAAGTGGATAATATATTTTGCGAGTTATAAGGGTAAAGAGTGTAGTTAAATTTTTGTAATATTGGTAAAGGTTTGGAGTGATAAGGTGTGGGATTTGAAAAATAATTTTGGCAATTGATGTCATCCAAAGTCAAAAGTCTTCTAAGCCAAAGAGGGTGGATTTTCCTTTGAATAATTTCTTGTAAAGAGTCAAGGTAAATCAAGTCCATTTCAAATTCACGTCACAATTACAGTTGTAATTGAGAAGTCACCATGACAAGTGAGAAAGTTCAAAGTGAGGGTTGAGGTGAAAGACAAGTAAAGCATATATTGAAGTTAACTTTGAAGCTAGACTTGGAATTATCATTGATTCAGATGCTGAGAGATGATGTACTCCAGTAATTAATAAGGACATATTTTTTGGTACTTGTTTCCTAGATCCGCCCAAAATTGAATAAGGTGATCTTAGGTATACCTTGTGTATGTTTGTGATGGCATGTGTTTTTATGGCTTCATGATGTTTTCTTATGATTTGTGTCTAGTTTTGACACGAAATGATCTCATTTAACACACACATAAAGTTCAATGCAAGCAAGAAAAACACCTGTAACAAAGTAGGTGCAAGGAAGGATAATTAAACTTAACACATGCATTTGCACCACTACAACAAATACTCAAAGTTGTCAACATCAAAATTCTACCTCAACAAGAAAATTCACTCAATAAAATCAAGTTAATGCGTTTCAAAGCACAACCTACATCAACGTTATTGCACATAAATTTAAGAATTTGTAATCTAAGTTGGATTGTAAGGGTGCACTTTCGGTTGAAACCGGCACCCAAGTTTTGAATTGATAAGAAGTTAGGAGCATCAATTCTCTTCAACTAAGTTAAATTATGACAAGTGAATTCATTGTTTTATGTGAGTCATTAAAATCATTGTAAGTTAATTTGTGTACATTATCAACAGTGTTCGACACCCTTCATTTAAAACACAATGAGGTGAGTACCTCAAGTGGGAAAGTTTTAACTCTAAAACAAACAAAAAGTTCACATATTCTGCAAGCAAGTGTGAGTATTCATTCAAGTGAGCGTGAATTAATCAAGCAAGTCAAGCGAGAATTCAAGAAAAGCAATCATCAAGCGATTGTAAATTCAAAAGTTCAGGCAAGAAAGTTCTACAACTCTAGCAAGTGTTCCAAGCAAGCGCAATAAGCAACAAATAAAGCAAGCATCTCATTAAAGCCACACAACAAGTGAGCCTATCATTCAAGTAAAAAATTCAAGTGAGACAGTTCAAAGCACGACATCTATGACAAGCGAGCATGAATTCAAGAGAGTGAGTTCAAATGGTGCAACACATCCAGCTAATAGAAGTTATTCAAAAATTGATCCTATCAAGTGCTAAAGACATGGTGCAAATCAACAAAGACATTCTTGTTGATCTTTCATGAAATCTACAATAGACAAATGAAACCATTGGGTTTCTTCAACTAGAGTCACAAATACAAATAAATGAGTTGTAAAAGAAGAATTATTCTTCCAAGTCTTTGAACCATCTAGATGATAAGTCATTCATCCAAACAGATTCAAGTGTTGAAGTTATTCCACTTCAAATTTCTTCCAAGACAATAATCAAGCCATGGGAAGAAATCCAAAGTAGCAGAAATCGACGAGGCTTAGGATATTTCAAAAATATTATGCCAACTTGCATATCCCAGATTTTTCCAAGCCAATTACGTTCGTTAGTGTAGGATTTCTTGAACAAATCACCTTAGCAAGTTCTGAAAAAGTTGTAGATAGACATAAATGCACACAACCTGCAGTTGCAATCAAATCGAAATGTCCTCATTTTCATAGAACCGGTCATATGGAAGATCAGTGTTTTGATATCCATCCTCATCGTCATTGTGGAAATCCAATCATTCATATGAGAAATTCCGCATCCAAAAACAATCAGCCAGATTGAAGATACATTATGAATGGATCAGTCGTTGGGAATGGTCATCCACAATCAAAAGATTGTCTCAGTTCTACAACCGAATACAATCACACATAGTGCAGCGAACAATGAAAATAAGATGGTACTCTTATGTAGTTGAATGAGGGAGTACACCAATGCAACACCCCTACACCTGAAGGAGGGAGTTCAGGAATACTTGCCAGATAATTGTCTCTCCTTTTAGCTGACAAAGGGGGGAAAATGTAAATGAAACTGATAGTGGTTGTTAGACTAAAAGTCTCGAAAAAACCAGCAAAAGTAGCCAGTGGGCAGCTTCCGTAGCCAGTGGTGATCTTCAACAGCCATTGGGCATCAACAAATTTGTGAGTGGGCAGTCGACAACAAAGCAGCCGTGAGTATTTTTGAACACAACAAAAGCAACATTGAGTTGTTTTTGACATCATCAGCCAGTGGGCATTCAAAAAATTTTGTCAGTGGACAAAGGATGTTGATTTCACGCAAATGACAAGTGGATCATTTTGCAACTTGGCACATGATGGAGTTTTCAAGCAAAATCGAGATATGAATCAGACATGTAGCTGACTCATGGTCTCTTTAGATTGCAGTTTTTTCAGCATCCATCTTTGGCGGGTTTTCAGGCAATGTTTTTGAGGATCAACGTGAGAAATTGGAAGATGGTTCCTCGTTCTTATTTTTTATTTATCATTGAAGGGGGGAATGTTAGAATCTCTCATAAAACAATAATAAATCCAAAAATCAAATAAAAAAATTAAATATTAAAAGTTAGGAATTTATTCCTAACTCTTTAGATTGGGTTGTTCCTCTAATCTAGGAGTTAGTTTAGGTAGCTCCTATATTGGTGTGTGTATGGTTGAGAAATTATCTCAACCAAAGTGACCAAGATAACACGCATTATCTTGAGACGCAGTCTCCTCATCTATTTAATTATAATATTACATTCTTTTAATAATGACAAAATATGTGAGGAAGCCATGAGGCTCAAGCCTTTTTCGCCAATACTTTGTTTATGGTTTATTGTGTGTGTGTTTTATGTGTGTTAATGGTGTGTGATTATTCAACAGCTAAAAGAATTAATTCAATCAAGAAAACTAGGAGGGAAGAAAGGTTAAAGAAAATGGAGATTGCAAAGTGGATAAAAAGGATAATGGTCAAGAATGAAGGGGAATAAGAATAAAACAGATGAGGAAAAAACTTGACTATTGATAACTAGAAAAATGTAACACATGAGGGGATCGAAATAAGGAAGAATGAAAAGATTAGAGATAAGTAGTGGGTAATTGTGAGTTCGTAGAGATTAAGTGGATGATGGGATTATGAAATTTACTAAATTTATAGCCATTTTGATTGCAATGTGAGAAGGTTTATTTATTTATTTCCAAGGCAGGCTTCTACTAAGAAGATAGAAAATAGAAAAATCCAAAATTTTGAAATCCACAAAATTGATAATGGTAATGGTTGTATGGAAGTAATTGTTGATCTACCACCCATTTTTATATTAAAAATGGTTTGAATTTACTCGTAATCCTTTTTAATATTTAAAAAATTTAAAATTAATGTTTATATTTATGATAAAATGCATTGACCCTCATGATTAATAAAATAATATAGATTAATAATTGATGTTTGGTCAGTCACAAATCCATTAAAAAGTGGTCCTAGATTCACTTATTCTCATCAAAGAATATATAATTACACCGAACGTGTTTATTTTTTAATCATTCCACCCTCATCATAGTCGATCTTTTTATTTTTTGTTGTTGATTCAAGTAAACAACTGTCATAGTCTCCACCATTGGATCTGTGTAGCGTTAGAAATGGAAACTAATTGCAAGCCAATTTGAAACTAATTGGAAACTAATACGTGAAATGGAAATTGCAGCAAAAGAAATGGAAATTAATTTTGAGTATAGAAATTTTTTGATTTGATTGTTAATAGAAATGGAAACTATTTGCAAGTCGGCTTAAAACTAATTGAAAACTTGTACGTGAAATGACAATTGCAGCACACGAAATGGAAATTAATTTTGAGTATAGAAATTTTTTAATTTGATTGTTTTTTTTTAATAATTCAAAAAGCTAAAAAGATTAGAGAATCAAAAAATAAAATAGTAAGGTAACCATGTTATAAAAGTAAGGTCGACTGTGGTGTGGGTCGCGGATTTCAGGATACTGCATAAAGATGTCCACATCCAGATTATAGAAGAGCAAGCTCAGAAGGATGGAGCTTGACAACTTATTGCTCAGGTGAAATGCCAACACCTCTTCCATTGTTCTGTGAAATAGAATTGTTGCCTACAAATAACTTGCTAGGGTTGGATCTACATCTGCATCACGTTTTGCTTCATATTTTAACTTTTGCCATAACTCATCATTTTCCTGGATCCTACAACCATTCTCAGACCCCATTTCCATAGAATGCTCCCAATTTGAGAGCTTGACCTTAAGTGAGCGAGACAATAATGTTGTATACTAATTGGTTCCATTCCTAACCTTAAAAAGGAATATTGAATATTTGAATTCTTCCAAGAATTTTCTATTTAGTTGTCTGAGAGGGTTTTATCATTATGCTTCGAAGGAATATTGAATATCCGAACGTTTCGAGGAATTTTTTATTTAATTGCATGGGAAGATGATTTTTTTTAAAATAAATAAGATAAAATAATTTTTTAAAAGTGATAAAATTTATTATATTTACATGGTAGGTGTTTACTTTTGAATCATTCCACCCTCACCATAGTCGACCTTTTTATTTTCTGCCATTGATTCAGGTAAACAACTGTCACACTGTCCACCGTTGGATCTATGTAGCGTTAGAAATGGAAACTAGTTGCAAGCGAGATTGAAACTAATTGGAAACTAGTATGTGAAATGGAAATTAATTTTGAGTATAGAAATTTTTTAATTTGATTTTTTTATTTAATAATTTAAAAAGCTAAGAAGCTTAGAGAATCAGGAAATAAAATCTTGAATTTGAATTGTTGAAGTATAAAGTCATAGTAAAAGTCTACAATTTTCAATTCCCCAGAAGTATAAAGAAGTAGTTGAAGCAGGGCACAAACCCTGAATGATTGCGCTGGAAGACCTGCAGGTCGTAGTAGCTTAGCCGAAGAAAAGTGCTTGTGATTGTGGTTTGCCCTTTAACTGTTTATTGCACATGAAAATGGGTTGGTTGTGGGGCCTCACATAATCAGGCTAACTGTAATGCTTCTGGCGCTTAATGGAAGCACATTGAAAAAGAATCAGTAGTGTCCACTTACCAATCTCAGTTCCCATGATTTGAAATGGCACACAGTTCCTACACCGGCCTCTCCTTACACTGTCATTTCATATTATGAGTGGCTTTTAGAATTAGTTCATTGATGGAATCAAAATTATCACTTCGCTGGGATAGCCAAGTAAAAAATTATCAAAATTAACACTGTCATTTTTTATATAGATTGTTTAGATTTTTTTTGTTTTTTATATAGATTATTTTTTTAATATTTATGTTTTAAATACATTTCCACTAGGTAACCATGTTATAAAAGTCTTCATTTGTTCATATAATCACAAATGGAGATATTTTCTAATTTTAGATTGGGTTGCAAAGGGAACCAGAGCACGTGGGATGGGATGAAAGCATTGATCTTTCCAAGACATTATTCAAAGAACCATTTCGTAGCTAATTCTGTTTGAATGGAAATTCAAGGACAGAATTTTATCAGATTTGCAATATTTGAAATGAAGCATAAATGAGTATTTCACAATTTGTTTGGGAATGAGTATTTCAATTTTTCTACGAACCAGTTTAAGAAATAAAGAACCGTGTTGTAACTAATTCTTCATCTCGCCATCCATTTTCATTTGCATCCACATTTTTCTCAATAATAATTTATTTATGTTATTAAATATATGATATTAGGGTTTATATGTTGAATATTAATAGGGGAATTAAGTCCCATGGGTCACTAAATTCGTTTCATATGCAATTCTTCATTTCAAAATGATTTTTTTTTGTATTTTATTAATTTCTGGCCACATGATGAAATAATATTAAATTAAAACATGATTGTACATTGCAAGAGCAATCGATTTTAGGCTCAGTCGCACTTGAAATTATTATATAATCTTTATCAATATGTTATGATCATCACTGTTGGAAGTTGGTATTATATATATATATATATATATATATATATATATATATATATATATATATATATATATATATATATAGTTCGTATCTGTTTTATACAAGTTTTATATAAAATATTATTTTAGAATTTAAAATTTGGAAAAAATTGGTGCACTTTAAAAATTTTAAATGTGACCGATTTTTGTTGCCCTTCTATTTTGATTTGGTAAAATTGTTTAACAATAAACAAATAAAATAAATTTGAGATAAAATAGCCTATCTATCATTTATAGTGGTTTTTCCAATTATATATATATATATATATATATATATATATATATATATATATATATATATATATAATGAATCTAGATCTATCTTAACTTTAATATACCAAAAGATACCACAGATCAAATCTCTTGATGTGCAAATCTCTCTTAAAGTGAAATTTTTTGTTTTGGTCCCTTAATTTAGCTCAATATAGTCAATACAATCCAAATATTCATGAATCCCATCCTAAATACAATCCAACTATGCATGAATCCCATCCTAACTGTAATAATAATTGGCCCAAGTAAACCAATTTTTATAGTCAAGCCCTATGCAATATTGTTAATGTTCATGAATATTATTTAAAAGAGAAAAGAAATGAAACTAATAATAACCCTACTTTACCAACCAACCAAATAATATCAACCAGTAAAGTAAACCAGTTATATGAAGGGGTTCATTAAAATTGTTCGTTAACATATTTTTTTTTTTTCCAATTTTAAAATGCTTGCCATATTTTAAATATTTAATTGCTTAGAAATTTTGGAATAACACAAATGCAAAATAATTCCTTTGTTTTTTTTTCCAATCTTGAAATGCTTGCGATATTTTAAATATTTAACTTCTTCAAACATTTTCAAATAACACGAATGCATAACAATTCCATTATGGAGCAACTCAAGCATGCTATTGTCACTAGAGAAATACAATATGAGACACTAGAAAATTAGAAATTGGCATTGAAATACCAAGAGAGCCTTGCAAAGTTGAGTTGAGTTTATCGTAGAATGTTGACAATTTTACAAATAGTTGTTTTCCACCATAAACATCCATACCATGCTCTTCTTTTTCTATTAGCATAACTTTCATAGCCTATTACAACTACAATATAGCATTAATAAATTATTTGAACCTTCTAAATAGGAAATTTAACATGATAATTCAGGATGTTGTATGCATAACCACAAGATAAAATTGCTACTTCAAACACAACAATGAAAAACAAATCTTCTCAAATCTTGACGAGATAAACTACCTTTAATATATCTTTACACCTTTAAAAGCAACTGCTAGCATATATAATTTATTAATATTTGATCAATCACAAATCCATTAAAAAGTGGTCCTCGATTCACTTACTCACATCGAAGAATATATAATATATATGTTTCTAAATCAGAGACAACCGCATGCAAGTACTACTTCTCCTAAAGCTGCGTAAAAGTCGTCAATGAGTTGTCCAAATTCTTAGCACATTTCCATTTTCCATTCTTATTTTAATGAACCCTACAATTTAGCTTCCAAAATAATGGAAATTTTCGTAGGAATTTGAAAAATACTGTAATTTTTTTTAAAAAGTATGTTTATAATTCATGTTTGATGATTTTAGGTGTTTTAAATTTTTTTAATGTTGAATTTATTTTGATTATTAAAAAATCTAGTTGTTTTTAGTGAGATTTTTAAGTAGATGTTTCTAGTTTAATTTCTTTAAAATTTGACAGAAATTCATTGAAATTACAAGTTTGATAAGTAAGCTCTACACAATCGAAGTGCCCTATAAGTTTTTGAAAATCTCCAATCCATATATACAGTGAAAAAACCAATTTAAATAACATAAATCAATATTTCATTTCAAATTTCTGCCCAAAATTCAAACACCAAAAACTCTAAAAAATTACACTAAAAACAACTAAACAAATATTTAAATCAATATTAATTTTTTCATTTATCAAAAATTTCGCTATAGAGAAAAAATTGTAGCGTAAGACTTTTAATCATGATGAAGTGACATCATTGTATAATGGCAAAGATTCCTATCAGAATGATCCAGTTGTTACGCGATGTGCAGAGCATGCGGCGTGCGATAAGACAAACCACGTTCTCTGTTCAGTGAACCTTGAAAAATAGACAAATAACATTTACATTAGAGTTTTGACTTCAACTGCACTGACCGAAAAATGGTCAAGTCAATAACAGCCGGTTGCATTTCTTGAACACCCGAGCATATCGTTATAAGAAACATTTAAAGGTCATCAAATTTTGATACAATAGAAAGACAAATTTACAATCCAATTTTTATACAATTGAAAGGTAAATTTACAATCCAATTTTGACATGGCTCCCGTACGTATCGCCCGCCATTAACCTACGTCATTTACAGCTGATAGCATTTGTTGTCACCACTCTAAGCAGCCATTTTGAAAACGCTAACCTTATCTATACTGGAAAACTTCAAACATGCTTATCTGGTCTTGAAATCCATGGTTAAGTTTTATTTTTTTCGTAGATTTAAATTAATTCAGTTTCACACCTTTGTTTCAAAATAGTATGACATTATCTTACCTGCGCACCTTTAAAGGAATTGAATTTTGAACCATATGTGTTTAAAGGAATTCAATTTTGAACCATCTGTGTTTAAAGGAATTCAATTTTGAACCATCTGTGCTTTGGGGTTGCAACATGCCCACATATTGTAGAAACCTTGATGTTGGAAAAGAGGTGTCAAAATTGGATTACTTTTCACTTATATTGGAGTAGGTAAAGGAGATTCAAAATTGGACAAAGATAAAGGAGTTGGAAAATGAAACATTGAATAGATAGAATGGATGTGTCACAGCATAGCTGTTGGAGTTGGTGCAGTTACCCTATTTGGAAAACATTTGAATGGAATTCCACTCACAGAATAAATTATACAATATAGTAACAATACAAACCATGACTCACACACTAACAATATAGTATTAGTAATACATTAAAAAGTACCCAACCATGACTCTCACAGTCGTAAACCACCGGAATTTTTATTTCCTAGGAGCCTACATCCAAAAAAAAACGTGCAGTAGTGGGGGTTCATGGGACTAGATCATGGGATTAGATAAGCCAACGCATGATGACGGAGCTACCTAGTGCCTCTCAACGAAGAACCAATGCCAAACGTATATACATAGAATAAAATGAACACGAAGCATTGCCAAACGTATATACATAGAATAATATGAACATGAAGCATTGCCAAACTTATATACATAGAATAATCTGAATACCTTGGGCATAAACATATCAATTCATTACGTGCACTGCACAATTCAGAGGCTGAAGTCACATCGTTGGAAGTCATCTGTGCTTCTCAGAATTGGTATTCATATCACCTGGAAACTACTTATCAATGGTGTTAGCAACGGTGCAACTGATCAGAAGCTGAAGGGATTCTGCAAACCAGAAAGAAGAAAGTATTTTTATATCTTATCAGCTGATCAAATCTATTAGGGTTGTAACAATAAAAGATTGTAAAATCCCTGTACAATCCCGGATCGATTTCTCTCTGTTACCTGCAGGACTTATGGCAAAGTCCAAGCCGGATGAAGTTGCAAACAAGTCCAGATCAAAATCTGCAATGGTGGCAGCCAATAAATGTTCGCATGTCATCCCCAAGCCTTACTCTGCTGCCAAATGTGAAGGAAAATCAAGCCAATATTCACAGCACAAAAACTTCATCACTCCAACTATCCGTGTTGTGTACGTTTATGAACCCAAGATTATCGAAACTGATCCACAGAACTTTCGTTCTGTTGTTCAGAGACTCACAGGGAAGCCAACGGAGAAATCAATGGAGACGAAGAGGCATCAGAATCCCAAGAGTCCATCTTCTGAGGTAATTTCTCCAGAGTTTGGACCCGAAAATCTTCATGATGATACTTTTTATGGCAATGATAAGCTGTCTATGGGGGGAAACACAACTACACATTCTTCCACTGAGAATTGCTTTAATCATTGTAATGGATTACATGACACAGACATAATTTTATCATGTCTGGAGTATCAGGAATTACTGCATGAGATTCCTCTAGTTAGGAATAATTCTCCATTTTGTAATATGTATGATCATGCCGAGGTTTACCGATCTACATGAGAATTCTTTTATGAGCTCTACTTGAAAATCCTGGCACACCCACCAAGCTTTAATTCCTCTCTGTCGGAAAGTTGGCAGTAGTGTTCGATATACTTCTCTACTGTGGCAGCCCGGTGCAACTCTGATACGATAGGTTTATTTATTCATATATTGTTTTCATTCCATCTCTGGGATATGAACTTGCCGGGAGATCTGCAAATCCTTTTCATATTCATTTTTTTCAGGGAAACTAAAATTGTCCCTTGTTATGTTGGATAAAAATTGTTTATGTGAAACGTTTATATTTTATTGAAATCATTCATGATCAACCTTTTATTTTAGGCTGAGAAATTCACGACCACCATGTGCATGTTCACGACATGCTCAGAATGCATTAATGATGGTGAACTGTCACTGAGATAAAAAAAAATTGATTTATCTCCTTAAGGTATTATTTAGAAGTTTTTACAAATATATTTTTTATATTATAATCATAATCGCATAATCTTTTAATAAATCAACCATCAATTTTGGGTTCCAACAAATTCGGGATGTTTTAAATTTTCTTGTAAGAGACATGTTCAAATCATGAGAGAGAGGTTTATGTTCTGCATGATAGCATTTTGAGATTAAATCTGAGTAATATCAATGAAAATCACAAGTCATAACTCTCTATAAATATAAATCAACATGATGATTAATTCATAATCAACATAAAGTTCAATACCGAATACATCCATGAAATTGTGTTCCGTACAGATCTTTCCTTCGAGTATGAGTTGCTTTCACATCGAGATTTCGGAAGGAGGCTGCAATCGAATTTTTTTTTCTTTATATGTATATTGAGTTTAGAAATCCACTTTATAGAGCTCAAGATAATATACATGTTATTAGTTCTGGCCTCCTCGGGGATTATAGAGTTTGGTTAACTTTCTAATGAGGTTGTTGAGTTTTTGTAATTTTTAATTAAAGTTTAGGGAAAATATTTAATATTTATATATTTATATAAATCTAAAAATAATTTATTAAATCTTATTGATTCACTGAGAAAGCTTTAATGGGATATAATTAATTCATTTCTTTTCTAATGCCTTAAGATAAAAGTAATTTTGTAAATGACTATTGTTTTGGTGATTGATCTGCATTGTGAATGTAATGTTAATGGTCGGAAGATACTCTTATGTTAGTGCTTTGTTCATGGATGCCAAAATTGATGCGATTGCAGGGTGTTTACATAGGCTCCGGGAGAGGCAAGGGGTGAACAAATGTCAAATTAATATAATGTGTAGGAGAGTTGGAGTCCTTTGCATAGTGAGTATCGTGATAATGACGAATGATGCGGTACTTGTAACATTTGTTGTGCAAAGCATAGAGTATTTGTGGGAGAACTGAGGTCTTTTGAATAGACGGGAGTGCCAAGTAAACTGAGTGAGTAACGAATGCGCAAAAGGCTTTATCTTTTTTAATTATTATTTAGAAACATGTTTCACCGGAAGTAGTTGTACGAAGGTCATTGTGCGAAGTTACCTGTTTATGTATTTGTAGGACAATATTATGTTAATTCTTTATTAAATGATGTGAGAATTTATGTGGTTGCATGTTGTTTGCATAGGCCTTGGGTGATGAGGCTGAACAAATGTTAAATTGATATTATTATATTTGCTTGTATCGAGTACATAGTAGGTGGGGATAGCTTAAGTCCTTTGCATAGTAAGTGTTAAGTTTGTCGTGCAGAAAGTTTACTGAGGATGGAGGACGTGTGGGAGAATCGGGGTCTTCTGCATATATGAGAGTGCTAAAAATTTTTATTTTCAAATCATTTGAATAAAAAGTGTTGTGTGGTAAAATGAATGTGCAAAAGGTTGAGCCTTTTTTAATTATTATTTAGAAACATATTTCAGAAATACTGATGTAATTCTATGAAAGTGGTTGTGCAAAGATAGCTGCTTGGAGATAAAATTTAAAAGAAAATTTTGTGCAAAATTCGCTAAGATAATGAATATAATTTTTATGTATTTCACAAAGTATAATGATTAGTAAATATCAATTTTAAATGTCAATAACTAAGGGCTTTATTGAGTGTGCAAAGATTGTTGTGAGTATGCAGTGGTTATGCAAAGAACAAATACATGTGTTGAATCTGTGTGGAAAGAGACAAGTGCAAAAGAGTATAGTGTATACAATGGAAGCTTGAAAGGTTTTTGTACACAATGGACTATGTTATTCAGAGGTAGCCTGTGGGAAGAACACATGATTCCTATTCACGATATCTGGGACACATTTTAATATCAGTTTAAAATGTTAATGACTAATAGAAGGGCATTGGCGACTCAAGAGGTGGTTGTGTGTAAGAGCATTACTTTGCAGTTTTGCACATGAACATTTTTGCCCTGTTGAAATTGTATGGAAATTAGTCGATGAATTGAATGATGAAATGACTTGTATTTATCTACAAAGCTGTTTTCTATTAATCAAGGAAGGCATACATCGGGATAATGAAAAATAATGATGGCAATTTTATATTTGTACAATGTAATATGTATGATGAAGCCGAAGTTTGTCGATCTAAATGAGAATTTGTAAAGTACCGGTATAGTGGTTGGTTTATTTCAGAGCATTATTTTATGGGCTCTACCTGAAAATCCTGGCATACGGACCGAGCTTTAATTCCTCTCCATCCGAAAATTGGCAGTAGTGTTCGATATACTTTTCACTGTGGCAGCCTGGTGCAACTCTGATACGATAGGTTCGATTATTCGGATATTGTTTTCATTCCATCTCTGGGATCTGAACTTTCCTGGAGATTTGCAAATTCTTTTGATATTCAATTTTTTTTCTGGAAACTAAATTTGTCCCTTGTTATCTTGGATAAAAACTGTTTATGTGAAACATTTATATTTATTGAGATCATTCGTGGTCAACCCTTTATTTTAGGGTGAGAAATTCACGCCCACCATGTGCATGTTCACGACATGTTCAGAATGCATTAATGAAGGTGAACTGTCATTGAGATAAAAAAATGATTTATCTTCAAAAGTTATTATTTAGAAGTTTTTACAAATGGTCTTTTTGCTGTATTTATATAATCGCATAATCTTTTAATAAATCAACCATCAATTTTGAGTTCCAACCAATTCGGAATGTTTCAAATTGTCTTTTAAGAAACATGTTCGGAATGTTTCAAATTGTCTTTTAATAAACATGTTCAAATCATGAGACGCAGGTTTATGTTCTACACTATAGCATTTTGAGATTAAAGTAATATCAATGAAAATTTAAAAGACATGTTCAAATCATGAGATAGAGCTTTGTGTTCTCCACGATAGCATTTTGAGATTAAATGTGAGCAATATCAATGAAAATCACAAGTTATAATTGTTTATAAAAAATAAATCTATTTATGGAAATTTATAATTTGTATAGATTTATTTTATGTACAGATCTAACATAAGTTGAGAGGGATCACATTTCTTCACGTGTAAATTTCTTTAGAATGCAAATATAAGTTGAGAGGGATCAAATTTCTTCATGTGTAAAATTTTTTAGAATGCGAAATAAGATGTATTATTCTTCATTGTTTAAATTGTATTTGTGAATGGAAAATTGGGCATGCCTAATGGTTAAGTGCATGTGTTTCCTCCTAAGAGGTTACAGGTTCAAAAGAAGAGGGAGGTAGATTATGTATACCTTCTTAGACTTGCCAGTCAAATTGTTGCACGGAGGTGGTTGGGTCCCTTGTCCCCAAACAAGCGGATCATAAAATTGGATAATAATAATAATAATAATAATAATAATAGTAATAATAATAATATGCGGCAAACAAGGGGGTCTCATACACCAAGTTGGTGTCTCGCTTGGCCTTGAATTGGATGGATGTATAAACATACACATCCACTCATATTGGGTTGTAGAATAAGTCTCTCGGCTCAATACTTCAATACCAAATAGATCAATGAAAATGTGTTGAATACACGTATTTCCTTCAAGGATGAGTTGTTTTCGCATCAAGATTTCAGAAAGATGGTGCAGTCGAAAAACTTGTTCTTTTGAATATTTATACTCAATTTATAAATCCACTTTATAAAGTTCAAGACTATATACATATTATTAGTCCTTTCCTCATTAGGGACTATGGTATTTTCTATGAGGTCAAGTTGTGTTGACTATGCATTATTTGGCTGTTTTTTTGCAATTTTAACCAAACTTTAGGGAAATTGCTTAATATTTAGATTTCATGAGAAAGCTCTCATGGTACATAATTCCCCTCGTGGAGACGGTTTTATTTTCATTTTTTTTCCAATGCTTCAGATTTCAATTTAAAATTAAAATAAAAGTAAATCTCTGAGTGGTCATTGCGTTGGTGAGTGCACTCACATCTCCTCTATAACGTTAGTGTTTGTTAGAGCCCTATATTACTAGTGTAGTCCATTATTGTTGTTAGTGTAGCCCCCTTATTGTTTTTTTTTTACCCATTTAGTCCTGATATTGTTCTTATTATACCCTATAATAGCCTACTATTGTTATTGTTGTGCCCTTAAATTATTATTGTTAGGTTGGCTATGATTTTATTGTGACCCCATGGACTCCTATATATAGAAAGGAGGTTTTATCATTTGTGTCATTTACGAATTGTTCATTTATGTAATGTAAAGGAGGTTTCCCCCTCGAAGTGGCTGATTTCTAAGGAATTGATCTCTCTTGTCTTCTATCTTGGAAGTTAGTTTCATAAAATTTCGTATCAGAGCTTTGGATTCTAGGGTTTTGCTACTTCAAAGAGTCCATCGTGGAATTTTCGCTATAATTTTTTTACTAAGAAGGTTCCAAAGCTAAAACAAAAACCCATTTGCGAAGAAATCCTGAGGAACTTCGTTTAAGAATTTTAAATCTTGGCTCACAATATTTTCGGAGATATAATCTGTGGAAGTTAGGTTTTTTGCAAGCTCTTGAATTTCTTCTCAAAGGGGTGACCTTAAGAAAATCGTCATAACTATATCTCTGAGCATCAAATTGTAATTCTATAAAATGTGCCCGAAATCACACGGACTATAGTTTCCTGTGTATCAATTTCAAAGCCGGAGGAGGAAACAATGACACATGGCATGCTGTACAAGTTCTCTCTATGCAACTAGTCCATAATTAGACCATTGTGGGAGATTGGCATAACTCTTCCTTGAAGAATCAAAATCACGTCATACCTGTCTTATTGGAAATAAGATGCAGGGGGCTACTAAAGGACCAAAGATAAAATATCAGGGATCCAAAATTATAGAGATACATCAGTTTCAATATCGAGCTCCTCAAAAGAAAAAAAATGTGTGTACTTTTTTTCAAATTGCATTAGTGTTGTTTGAAAAATAAGCTTGAAGTGATTCAAAGGGCATATTGAAGCATAGATATCAGCATTGGGTTCTAAAATGGCTCCTAAAAATAATTCAACACCCATTAAGCCCTTAGAAGGTTCTACTATGACTCATGAATAGGAAGAAGTGCAACATGATATATCAAAATTATAAGACCAAGTGCACCAAATTTCTCTCTCGCAAAGAGTAAAATAAAATTAAATATAAGTTTTGAAGAATGGCGTGGAAGCTAATATGGATAGTTTGAATAAATTCATGGAAGCGAAGATGGATGGTATAGAAGGAAACATGGAAGCTAATATGGATGGTTTAAAGAAAGGCATGGAAGCTAACATCGATGGTTTGAAGAATAGCATGGAAGCTAAGATGGATAGTTTGAAGAATTTCATGCAAGCTAAGATGAATGGTATAGAAGATTTTAAGAAATACATGGAAGGTTTGGAAAAGTTGCTACAAGAAAATCTTCCTAATAATGAAAAAGTAGTAGAGAAAACTCATGATGAGAACAAAAGAAATGTTAATCATGATTTCATAGACTCTAATGTTGGATTAAAGGGCCACCATATTCCAAAGATAGGTATGAGGAAGTTTGATGACAAGCATCCGATAACTTGGATACTACAAATGGAGCAATAATTTGAGCTCTGTAATACGTAAAACAAAAAAAAGGTACGCATTGAAACTTTATATTTATAACAAAATCAATTTGTATGGTATCGATGACTTTCTTCTCATAAAACAGTAGTCACTTGGTCAATTTTTTTAGAGGAAATGGTAGAATATTATGAGGATACAAAGAGAAACACTTTCCTTAGCCAATTAATAAATCTAAAAAAAAAGGGTTCAATGATAGAGAACATTGAGGACTTCAAAAAATTGAATATAAGGGTAAATAAAATTCCAAAGGAACATAGTATTGATGTCTTGATAGGGACTCTAATGGATAACATCCAACATGAGGTTCTCCTTTGGGAACCTGATACATTGGAGAAGACATTCATGTTGGAAATAAAAATTGAAAGAAAAATTATGACGATAAGGAATCCCACCACTCACAACTAAAAAGATGGAAGTGTTACTACTCCTAGACTTCTAGAACCTACAAGGTTGACACCACAAAAATTGGAAGAAAAAAAGCAAAAAGGTTTTGCTATAGTTGTGATAGAAAATACACTAAAGGTCATAAGTGTGCTGAGAAGAAATTATTTTACATAGATTGTGAAGAGGAGGAAGAAAAGGAACAAGAAACTTTAAAAGAAGAGGATATACACCAAGAACCAACCCTAGAGGAAGAAGAAATGAATCTGACCATATCTTGTAATGCATTGGCAGGAATTACCACTCCTCAAACTCTCAAGATACAAGGACATATCAAGAAGAAAAATTTAATAGTGCTTATTGACTTGGGTATTACCCATAACTTTATTCATTGTAAGGTAGTGAAGGAATTGAATTGCTTCCTATAACCTGTGCAAGAGTTCCAAGTGATGGTGGAAAATGGAGGAACTATAAATTTCTTTGGAAAGTTCCATAATATCAAGCTAACCATGGGGTAATATGTATTGAATATTCCAATGCTTTCCATTCCAATGGGTGGTGCTAATGTTGTACTAAGATTACAATGGTTACAATCTTTGGGAACGATAGCTTTTAATTTTTAAGGAATTTTCTTGAAATGTTTTTCGAAAGGAAAGGAAGTTGAATTACGGGGTATCACAGGGAAGTCGAGAAATATAATAAGCTCTAATGTCATGACAAAGCTTCTGAAGAAACAAAAATGAGGCGTCATTGCACAATTATGGTCATTAGAAGTTCCAACATCAAAATCATATATTTCTCGAGATCTCCAAAAAGTATTGGAAAATCATTCATAGGTTTTTGAAACTCCCAAAGGACTCCCACCTATTCATGATCATGATCATGCTAATCATTTGATTCCAGGAAGTGTTCCTCCAAACTTCAGGCCTTATAGATATCCTCATGTCAAAAAGAGTCAAATTGAATGTATGATTGCATAAATTCTAGAGGGTGGCATAATTCAGCCTAGTCAAGCTATTTTTCTCCTCCAGTAGTATTGGTGCACAATAAAGATGGATCATGGCGCATGTGTCTGGATTATAGGGAGCTCAATAAGCTCACTATTAAAGATAAATTTTCCATTACTGTGATTGATGAATTATTGGATGAATTATATGGAGAAATTTATTTCACCAAGTTGGATCTTCTTTTAGGATATCATAAAATTATAATGAAGACTTAGGACATTCCGAAAAAAGAATTTTGAACTCATGAGGGCCATTATGAGTTTTTTTTCATGCCTTTTGGCCTTACCAATGCACATTATACATTTCAAGGGCCGATGAGTTCCATTTTCAAACCGTTCCTTAGAAAACTTTTGTTAGTATTTTTTGATGATATACTAATCTACAATGGGTATTGGAAGGATCATGTTCAACATGTTGGCAGGGTGCTCAAACTATTGGAGGAGAAACAATTATATGCAAAAACCTTCAATTGTCTCTTTGGAGTACAAGAGGTGGAATATCTGGGTCATATTATATCACAGGAGGGGGTTAAGGTAGACCCTAACAAAATTTAATCCATTAAGGAATGGAAAGTCCCCACAACCATAAACTAGTTGCGAGGATTTCTCTAGTTAACAGGGAATTATTGTAAGTTTAATGTTAAGAATTATGGGAGAATAGCAGGAACTCTAACAACATTATTGAAGAAAGATGCATTTTCATGGAGTCGTGAAGAAACTAAGGCCTTTGAACATCTTAAAGAGGAAATGTGTGAAGCACCATCTTAGCTATGCCATAATTCATAAAAACCTTTATTGTGGAATGTGATGCCTCAGGAAATGGAATTGGTGTTGTTTCAATGCAATAAGGACGACCCATTTATTTTGAAATTCATCCAAGAAAAGAAAAATATTTACATAAAGTTGTTTATGAGAAGGAAATGTTGGCAATACTACATGCACTAAAGAAATGATGACCTTACCTAATGGGAAGACACTTCAGGGTAAACACTGATCATGATAGTCTTAAATAATTTTTGGAGCAAAGATTATCTTTAGAAGAGTAGAAAAAATGGGTCAGAAAGATGTTGGGTTATCACTTTGAAATCATCTCAGAAAAGGAAAGCTAAATTTTGTTGCAGATTCACTCTAAAGAAAAGATGACAATGTGGAAGCATTGTTTTGTGCCATTTTTATTATCCAACTCGGTTGGATAACTGAATCAAGGTAGGAATGGAAGAATGACAAAGAAGTATGAACACTCATTCAAAATTTACAGTAGGATCCGAGTACATCTGATACGTTTATTTGGAAAAATGATTCCTTATGGTACAAAGATCTCTTATATATTTGTAATAATTTCAAACTAAAACAAAAGAATCTTTTGGAATTGCACACCTCTCCCTTAAGAGGACACTCGAGGTTTTTAAAAACCTACCAAAGGGTGAAGAAATATTTTTTTCCAGGTGGCCTTAAATCTAATATTCAAAATTTTGTGGCATAATGCTTAGTTTTCCAGCAAAATAAAATTGAGACAATTAAGACCCCAGGTCTGCTACAACCTTTATCCATTCCAAATCAACTTTGGGAGGAGGTTTCAATGCATTTTATCATAAATTTACCTAAGTCCAAAGGAGAGAGTGTCATCATGGTGGTAGTGTGCATTATCTGATGCATTTAAAGTGAGTACAGTTGCTACTGCATTTATGGAAAAAATTAAAAAGATACATGGAAACCCAAAGATTATTGTAAGTGATAGAGATCCCATTTTCACTAGAAGTTTTTGGACGAAATTATTTTCTTGTTTTGGTACTCAACTAGCTCATAGCTCATCTTATCATCCCCAATCCAATGGGAAAATTGAGAGAATAAACAAATGTTTGGAAGGATATATTCATTTCTTTGTATCTGATAAACAAACATAATGGGTCAATTGGTTACCTCTGGCTATACCGCTTCCTTCCACACTATAGAAAAAATGACCCCATTTATGGCACTTTATGAATACCATTTGTCATCCATCACATCATATTTAAGAGAAAATTATAAGGTTAAAGCAGTGGAACATCACATCGAGCATCAAAAATAATTTGTCCAACTCTTAAAGGATAACCTAAATTTGGCACAGAATCGAACGAAACAATAGGCAGATCAACATCATAGCGAGAGAAGTTTTGATGTAGGCGACTGGGTATTTTTACAACTACAACCATATAGAAAAATTTACCTCAAGAAATATAAGAAGGATAATAAATTATCGCCAAAGTACTATGGTACTTACAAGGTGTTGCAAAATATTGGTACTATGGCATATAAATTGGAGCTTCATTCATCTTCCCGAGTGCACCTAGTTTTCCATGGTTCATGCTTAATGGAGGTTATAGGTGACAAAATTCTAGTTCAAACAATATTTCTAGAACTTGATGAGGAAGGAAAAATAATATTGGAACCTGAAGCAGTCATGTAAATAAGAACTCAAAAACTAAGAAATTGGTCAATTTCAGAGTATCTCATCAAGTGGAAGATCTTACCCACTAAATATTCCACATGGGAGGATGAGAATTTTACACAGAAGCATCCATAACTACTCAAGTATTAAGGACAACACTTTTTTGAAGGAGAGGGGCATGTTAGAGTCCTATATTACTAGTGTAGTCCCTTATTGTTGTTAGTGTAGCCCTCTTATTTTTATTTTTGTACCCATGTAATCCCCATATTGTTATTATTTTTCCCCATAATATCCCACTATTGTTATTATTGTGCCCTTACATTATTATTTTTAGGTCGACTAGGATTATATTGTGACCCCATGGACTCCTATATATAGAAAGGAGGTTTTGTCATTTGTGTCACCCAAGAAATTTTCATTTATGTAATGTAAAGGAAGTTTCCCCCTTGAAGTGGCTGATTTCTAAGGCATTGTTCTCTCTTTTCTTCTATTTTAGCAGTTGGTTTCATAACAATGATCTACTCAATGATGCAAGACTTGATTTGGTTGTAGTACACTATTATGTTAGTGCTTTGTTCAAGGATGCGAGAATTGATGTGATAGCACGTTGTTTGCATAGGGTTGACGGGTGGGGCGAGGGGGGTGTTTGAAAAAATCTCAAATTAATATTATTATGTTTCCTTGTGTAGAGGTAAAATTATCCATGGGAGAGATGAGGTCCTTTGCATAGTGAGTATTGTCACACTGGTTAATGATGTAGTAAGTTTAATATTTTTTATGCAAAAGACAATGTATGTGTGGGAGAACTGAATTATTTTTCATAGACGTGGGTGCCAAATAAGCTGAGTAACGAATTCGAAAAGAGTTTGTATTTGTTAATTATTATTTAGGAATATTTTTCGCAACTATGAAAGTAGTTGTACGAAGGTGGTTGTGTGAAGAAAAATATGTATGCCATTCCAGGACACTATTATGTTAATATTCCATTCAATGATGATATAATTCATGTGGTTACAATTTATTTTCATAGGCATCTGGTGACGGGGTTAAACAGATGTCGAATTAATATTATTATGTTTGCTTGTGCAGAGTATAGAGTATGTGCGGGAGAGATGAGTTCCTTTGCATAGTGATTAATAAGTTCACTGTGCAAAACTCTTATTGTTAAGAGGATGGAGTATGTGCAGGAGAATTAAGGTTTCTTGCATGGACTACGGTGCTAAAAAAACTGTATTTTCAAACCTTGGGAAGGAAAAGTGTCGTGTAGTAAAAAAAATATGTGGAAGACTTTGTCCTTTTTAACTATTATTTGGGAACATTTTTCAGAAGTATGGAAGTAGTTGTATGAAGGTGAATTAAATGCACTTATGAAATGCACTTATGTTGGGAGTGATAAAGGTATATTTAAATCCAAATGTATTATTATTACTATCCAAGTTACCAAAACCAGACAAGAAACGACAAGCACAACATTACATGAAAAAAATTTTAAAATGATATAGATACAATTGATTCACGTAAAACTCTTTTCTATGAACATGAGATAGAGTCACAAAAGAAATGAACCAAAATGTACCTAATACAAATGAAGAAGGAGCAATGATTGTTGGAGAAATTTTCGAAGAAATTAGTATTAGTATTGAACCAAGGCCTAAACATATAAGGAGAAAATATGAGCAATATTCTCTTTGCATATTCAAAATTGCCTTGGCTTCATCTTCAAGTGAAAAAAAGAAAAATATATGGAAAATACAAAGTTGATTCACAGCCAGCTATCAACTGCAATAGATGACAAGGAGCCTCAATTGGAAAAATGCAAAATTCCCCTCCAGAAAAGAAGTACTCAAGAAGCTATCAATGAGGAGATTGAAACACCAATACCTAATTGTGTGAATAATGCTTTGTGTGAAAAACAGAAAGTGACATAGGATATTTTCAAATATTTTTTTATTTTTGATGATTAGTTTATCACTTTTCAAGATGAAAACTATAGTAGGAAGAGTAAAATATTGAAAGTTGAAAAGATAATCATGCATGGAAAAACATTTATTCGTACAACATAAACAAATGTTCACATGTATGGAATTGTGTCTGGAATTTCAACCACTGTTGTTTTGAAATTTCATGTAGCTAGCTGGAATGTGCTTGCAGTGTCCATTGAACAAAGAAACATAGAGACCCGATAGTGAAATAAATAATAAATATGTTGGAAAATGGTTTAAATATGGGTCCTTTACTAATTTCTCCAATCACAATATGAACTCAAAAACCTACAATTCCTATTGCTAACACATCTCATCGACCTATTAGAGCTTTGAAAATTTGTTAAGGCAATCAAATGTCATATAGTCAGTAATATGCTAGACTTAGAAATCAATGAACATGCACAACAAGAGTGTTTTGTTCTGCTATGGTTAGCACTGGAAATAAATTCATTTCTCGATTTTCTGAGAAGTAAAGTTACCGAAGACAAGAATTTAGTTAACAATGACTTATTTTACTTTAGCCAAATACTAATAGAAAAAGGAAAATCAAATATGGATCCCCCAGATGAATAAATATACTAGAAAACATTATTTATGGATGTAAGAAAATATACAATATGAGACATGATGTGCTCCTAAATAGCATGAAAATTGTTTGAGATCTGGATGGCCCATGCATTATGTTGTACCTCTGAGATAATTGTTGGTAAATTAATTATCCCAAAGCATCTAAATATTTTGTTGTTTAAAATTTTTTGGATGACCAATGTTTTAAACTTGTAAAGAAACATATGTTCAACCTTAAATAAGCTTAGATGAAGAAAAGTGCTAAAATTTATCCCTTAAAAATAATTTGGATTTTTAAAAATGATGGAAGGTGGAATTCTAGGAAGTTATGATTTCAATAATATTCAACCATAACATTAATTCGATCATACAGGTAGAGGAAAGTAAACAATGTTTACCTAACCCAAAAAAATGTATTTAATTTCACAAAGAAGTGACAATTTATTCATGTAGAGGAGATATTGAAACAAATAGTTCAATAAAATAATCTCTATAATAGTTTATAACTTCAAAGGGAATTTAAAATAAGTCGATACTCAACTAATTTTACCCAGTTTCATTGTAAAAACTTAAGCACATGAAGATACAAAAAAATGAAATGATAACTTGAGAAGAACTCAGAAGATGACAAATTGCTTCGAAACAAATCCAAAATCATTTCATTTAATAAAATCCAACTCAGATTGATAACAATTTTACTTTAGAAGCTCATCTGAAGGGTTCAACTCTTTACAATTATTTTTTTGAAAGTATTTAAACAATTTTCTTCAAAAATATATATATTCAAATATATAGATCTTCTTTTGAAATATCTTAAATTGTTTATAAAAAAAAATGAAAAAATATAGTAATATAAAACTCAACGAGTTGTTGGATCTATAATAGAGGATTTCTAGTGCTGATTGGATCTAGAAAATCAGAGTCTTTATTGTTGAATTTTCTTTGAATGCCTGTTGACTGATCATCCTAGTAACTCACAGAATGTTTCCCATTTCTTTTCATCTCGCAGTGAAAATATAGTTAAATTTTGATAGGCCTCATGTAATTCTGTGTATCTTTCAAAAGTCATCTTGCCAAGAAAAAAGTGAGGTACTTCATGTCTGATCAACAAAGCATAGTTGAGCCCTTCCATAAATTATTTTCCTATGATGGTTCATGTAATCTTTGAAAACTCTCACCTATCTTTGGAAATGTCACATAAATTTCTTTGATAATATTCCAGCTGAACTAATTCATCTCCAATTCCTTGTAGTCGAGGGAGCCCTTTTTGATATAAGACATTAAATTTGTTATGGAGCCTTTGAACCATATTCTGCAAACTGTCACACTTATTTTCCAATTGTAACACTACATTTTTCTTACTAAGAACTTTCCTTACTTCTAGAATGGTGCTTTTTTTGTCTTTAAATTGTAGTTCTTCTAATTCCTCTATGGATTTTGAGTTTAGTATTCTATTGGGGAAATATTTCGCTATAATTTCCAACATTAAATTATCAATCTGAGGCTCGTAAGCTTCGAGGTGCAAGCACAGGTAACGTAGGATTAGAGCGGTTAATCTAAACTAATCATCATGAAAGCTAAAATATATTCCTATATTGAGTAGAGAATTCCTATTCCTAATTGAAACTAATCAATTGAGGGAAACGGGCTCAAACAAATAAGGGATTCTAATCACTGTGCAAACAAAACTAAATCTAATTAATCATACCAAGAAATACAAATTTCTATTCAAATGCTTTTATCTAAATGGAAATCTAAATCTAAATACCAAGATCTATTTAATATAAATACAAGAATCTAAAATCAATCAAGATTCATTTAAAATGATACCAAACTTATGCTAAATCTTAATACCAATAAAACTTAGTCTTTTTCAGATGATCTTAAACTAATGCAATGGAAAAAAAAGACTTCAACTAATCTACTTCCTGGGATGCATAAAACAAATAAAATAAGAATTCAAACTAACTTATGTCACCACTCTGCAATTGCTTCAAAATAAACTAAGTCAACCAAGATTCTAATTGACATGCTTTCGGATCAAAAAGGCTGTAAAATAAGAAACTATTTTATCCTTAGATTACTTTAATCAAACTCAAGAAATCATTCAAAACATAAATCACATTCACTAATGATTCTACCAATAACTTATTACAATTACAATGACTTCAAAACTAAACTATAACTCCAAACAATTATTTAAGGGTCTCATTGCATTGCTTTCAAATACTTTACTACCAAGTTATAGACAAATTTATTAAATTAGTAAGGTACGAAATCACTGATATTTTAATTTAGATTTGAAAATAGATTTATTGATAGATTTTTTTATCCAATTGAAAAGAATATTTAAAAACTTTGGATTCATAAGCCTGTAAAAAAGGCATTCATTTATGCAATGGCATCATAATCAACATAATTCAGTTTGGTATGCAACGAGTTGGAGATGAAGTATCGATTTAATTTCAAGAAAATAAATTACTGTCCTGAGTACAGAATCATAATTATGAAATTTAATTAACAAATTCTTTCAAAAAAAATCCTTATGCCTAGATTTATCCTACGATGTTTTACATAACTTAATTTCAGGAGATGGTAGGCCCTTTCCACTCCGAAGCAAGTCTAAACTAAATCAATGCCTAAATATTAAGCAAAACCAAAAAATTTACAAAGAATTCATGCCAAATTCAAATTTTATTAAGATTCAAATCATAAGTTCACCTGTATACATTCGTTCAATCATTTGTCTAATGTTCACACCTTGTCTTCCTCCTCCTTCAAAAATTTCCCAAGTTTAAAATATAAACCATGTCTATGCCATTTATAATATTTACAAGGAGATCTAGTCATTTTCCTCAATTTTGGAAAATTGAACAATTTTTAAAAAATGACCCCAAAGATATTGTCATATCCTCGTAACCATGGAGAATTTTGGAAACTTTGGAGGGACCATAAGTTGTTATATTTTAAACCAAAACCACTCTTGTATTTGTGTAATTCAACTCCATATCCTCAAAAATCGTGCCCAAAGTTGCGTGTCTGGCTCTTTTTGCAAGGTTCTAGAATTTTGGAAAAATAGTCCTTTTTCACAAAACTTCTTCCAAGACCCGCATATACATTTTACACAAATTTGAATATGGAGAATTTTTTTTTGGATATGGATAGTTGGTTATATTTTTAATAAACTCATTTTCTCATATTTTCCAGATTCACTTCCAGCTTCACACAAACCAAAGTCAAACATGGCAGTTTGGAAACTATGCACATTTTGAGTAGATTTGTTGGTTTTCTTCTAGAGACCAACATGTGTGACCTGGGTGCAATCCAACTCATGGGAAGGTGTTGGGACATAATTTTGGACAATAGCCTTCCTTGGTTTTCCCTGAAAGCATGTTGGGATGTCGAAGCTCCTAATTGGATATTTCCATACTCTACTTGTAGTAACAAGTTTAATTTCCTTGTGAAGAATTTCGACAATGAAACCATGGGACAAATGAACTTAGAAAAACCATAATTATAAAATCATGATGAAACCATCTGTAATCATATAAAACCAAATAAAACTAATGATAATCAACCACGAGGTGTATGTCATGAATTGATGACAAGGGATGGAATTATGGTGTGAAATGACTGTAAAAGTGTTGTAATTTATGTAATTAATAATATTTTTGTATGATGGAAAAATGCGCATATTCAAGGCCCAACACCCCACCATGACTGAGGGTTTGTGTTTCGGCATGCAAACAATTCTCTTGCTCGTTGATAGATTGTTAAATTTGTTTTGTAGATGTTGGTTCTTGTGGGACAAGATTGCTTGGATATTTGAAGGTGTTGGTTCTTGTGGAGAAGCACTGCTTGAATACCTTGAGTTGTTGGTTGTTGTGCTGCAACACTCTTCATACTGATTTTCAGAGAAATACAATTTGAGGACAAGAAAGGGATGGGTTGGGGATAGATGATGGATGAAATGAGGTGGTGATGGAGATGGTGAATGGGTGCTTGCATACTTTGTCTTCGTAAGACCAATACATATATACGGTTTCATTTATCATTTCACCATAGCAATGAATTCATTGAGTGAATATAATTCTTGTTATCATGGAAGGATAAGACACCATAGATATTTCTTTTATTAATGCACCATAAGACTTCACTTTTACATGGTCTTCTTATGAGAGTATATGCATAATGAATGGAAGGATATTGAAGGATAATGGCTTATGAAGGATGAAATGCGTGGAATGAGAAATGGTGAATCAGTAAGCTTATTTAACCTTCTAATGAATTAGACAATTATAAGCCAAATTTACCTCAAGTTTTACCTTCGATGTTGATGTGCTCTATGTTGCAAGATGAAGTGGAGGATGGAATGGATGTAGCTGATGTGATTGCTAATTTGACCTGTTGAAGAAGAGCTAGAGCTTCAATGGATGTTGATTTGGATTTGTTGAATGATGTCGAAGACCTGAAGGATGAACTGAAGAGATGAAGGATGTACTGAAGGTAGCCTTCTCCCCCATGCCTGAGGAGTTGTATGCCCCCAAAAAACTGAGGAAAGGTGTATGTTGCTGCAATGGAAATGCTGATACAAAAATCCAAAGTGCTACAAATTTATGTTGAGATCTCAAAACCATATAGTCTTTAGCTGCTACATGCCCATGTGCAATGTTGCATATGTGAATAAATGGTGTCAATATCAAACATAAGTAAGAATCATTGGATTACTGACCATTGAGTATGTCGTTAACCAATGTGAGATATCCCACCTTTGATGTTAGTGTGAATCAAGGCACTAGGTGCATTCTACTAGCCATGAATGGATTTTTCGAAGTCGAATGG
Source organism: Pinus albicaulis (assembly GCA_034641835.2). NCBI lineage: Eukaryota > Viridiplantae > Streptophyta > Pinopsida > Pinales > Pinaceae > Pinus > Pinus albicaulis. Next base: position 1,135,299,654 of record CM076574.1, read on the forward strand.
ACAACAGAGTAAATCCATAAAGAAACATTGATGTATTTCCTTAGTATATGAGAAGGGTACCTACCATTAAGGATTGCATGCTCCTAGGTACCTTATCTAACCCTAACCTTAGTCCCAGATAATGTGTTGATGTCGATGGGACAATGATAATGACCGTTGGCAGGTGGGCCTTAAGGAATCCCACATCAACCAGCTCGAGTAAAAACATAATAACTTAAAAGATACATGATTTGGAGAACTCATACAAATTTACAAACTTTATTGGTAACCTTTCCCATGAGTTACCTAGTTTTCAAGAAAAGTCCTTGTCCTGCTGCGACATACAAGCTAGTTTTCTCAAAATGACTTATTTTCCCCTTTACTATTTCATTTACTTATTTAAAATACTAACTTTCCTACTATACTAGAGAAAATATGTCCTCCTTCAAGTGAACGAGAACTTCCAATGAAGCCATGTGTGGATCAGGTACAAGCATAAATTCATGCTGAGATTGAAAATATAAACTTTATAAGGTACACGAGCATGAAAAATCAACAACTTTGAAAGATGTGATATAAATATTATTTGAAGACGAGAGTGGTACTTTGAATCGATTGTGATTTGGAAAAAAATCTTGATGTAATCTTGGTGGTATTGGCTCATTTCCTCTTTTGGACCACTCTAAAATTCCTCCTCGGTTATGCCAGACAAACTAGCACAACTGGTCTCTGGAATGAATACAAGGCTTGATGCTGGACATGGTGAAATTCCTTCATCTCTAGTTCAAATTGATGCTCCCCGTCGGAATTTGTACATGATTCATCGATCTCCTTGGTAGATATGCAGGAGGAATCAAGGGAGACCTCCAAATCTTTTTCTAGTTGTGGATAGATAGATACTTTCCTGAATGCAGTCAGGATGAACTCTTCTAGAGAGGAAGATACCCCAGCTACTGCTAGGATTTGATAAAGTTCTTTGAGGGACATTCTTAAAGCTCTCAATCATTCTTTAATGTCTCATGTTGCTTGATGATTCATGTCTCGCAACATTGATTAGCAAAAGGGTTCTTACAACACCCCAAAAATGTTTTGTCTTTAAAGAGCTTTGAAATTTTAATCTAAATGAATAAAAACTAATTGCAGTAAAAGTCACCAAACTTTCTTACTCAGAGAACCAAAATTTGAAGCAACCCCACCATAGTGGATGTGTGGCTCTTCACTCACGTCTTACCATACACTCTCAACCCTCTAATTTTCTTGCAACTAAGAGCACACAAAAAAGACTTGTGAAAGAAACTAGGCTCTAATCCCTTTAGCACCTCCCCGATAATGGCACTAAAAATGTTGGGGAAATATATTACTATAATTTCCAACATTAAATTATCGATCTGGGGATCGTAAGCTTCGAGGTGCAAGCACAGGTAACACAAGATTGGAGTGTCTAATCTAAACTAATCATCATGAAATCTAAAATCTATTCCTAGATAAAGTACATAATTCCTATTCCTAATTTGAAACTAATCAATTGAGGATAACATGCTCAAAAAAATAAGGGATTATAATCACTGTGAAACTAACTCTAATCAATCATAAACCAAGCAATACAAATTACTATTCAAATTATTTTAATCTAAATGTAAATCTCAATCTAAATAATAAGATCTATTTAACCTAAATACACGAATCCTAAATCAATCAAGATAATTTAAAATGATACCAAATTTATGCTAAATATTAATCCAAATAATATTCACTCTTATTCAAATGATCTTAAACTAAGGATATGAACAAACAAGACTTCAACTAATATAGTTCCCGGGAGGCATAAAACAAATAAAATAAGCATTCAAACTAACCACTATCACCACTATGCAATTGCTTCAAAAGAAATCAAGTAAACCAATATTCTAATTGACATGCTTTTGGATCTAAAAGAATGCAACATAAGAAACTATTTTATCCTTAGATTACTTTAATCAAACTCAAGAAATTATTCAAACATAAGAAAATTCACTAATGGTTCCACCAATAACTAATTGAAATTACAATGAATTTCAAAACTAAGCTACAACTCCAAACAATGATTTAATGGTCTCATTGCATTTGTTTCAAATACTTTACTGCAAATCTATAGAAAAATTGATGAAACCACTAAGGTATAGAATCACTGATATTTTAATTTAGATTTGAAAACATATTTATTGATAGATTTGTTTATCCAATTGAAAAGAACATTTAAAAACTTTGGATTCATAATACTGTAACAAAGGGGTTTATTTATGCAATGACATCATTAATAAAAAAAATTCTATTTGGTATGCAATGAGTTGGAGATGAAGTATGTATTTAATTTCAAGAAAAGAAATGACAGTCTTGAGTACAAAATCATAATTATGATATTTAATTAGCAAATGACTTCAAACAAGATCCCTACGCCTAGATATATCCTAAGATGTTTTATAGAACTTACTTTCAAGGTATGGTACACCCTTGCAACTCTCGGAGCAAGTCTAAACTAAATCAATGCCTAAATATTAAGCAAAACCATAACATTTACAAAGAATTCATGGCAAAGTCAAATTGTATTAAGATTCAAATCATAAGTTCACTTACATACATTCCTTCAATCATTTGTATCATTTTCACACCATGTCTTCCTCCTCCTTCCCAAACTTCCCATTCTTACAATACAAACCATGGCTAAGCCGTTTACAATATTTACAAGATGAATTAGTCATTTTCCTCAATTCTAGAAAATTGAACAATTTTAACAAACTGACCTCAAAGATATTGACATATCGTCCTAACCATGGAGAATTTTGAAAAATGGTTTGGAGGGGACCTAACTTGTTATATTTTCAGAAAAAACCTGTCTTGTATTTGTCTCATTCAAATCCATCTCCTCGGAAATAATGGAAAATGTTGGTTGTCTGGCTCTTTTTGCAAGGTTCTAGAATTATGGAAAAACTATCATTTTTTACAAAATAGCCTCCAAGACCCACGTATAAATTTTAGAACAATTCAAATATTGATAAATGGTTTTGTATATGGATAACTGGTTATATTTTTAACAAACTCATTTTCTCATAATTTTTAGATTCACCTCCAACTGGACACAAACCGAAGTCAAACATTACAGTTTGAAAATTGTGCACATTTTGAACAGATTTGTTGATTTACTTCTAGAGACCCACATGTGCGACCTAGGGGACATCCAACAGATGGGAAGGTGTTGAGATATCATTTTGGACAATAACCTTCCTCAGTTTTCCCCACAAGCATGCTGGGATTTCGAAGCTCCCATTTGGATATTTCTATACTCTACTTGTAGTAACTAGTTTAACTGCGTTGTGAATAATTTTGCTAATGAAACCATGAGACAAATGAAATTAGAAAAATTTTCATAAAAAAATCATGACTAAATAATATATAATCATATAAAATATAAGAAAACTAATGATAATCAACCATGAGGTGTAAGTCATGAATTGGCGACAAGTGATGGAATTATGGTGTGAAATCAGTGTAAAAGTGTCAGAATTTATGTTATGAATAATTGTTTTGTATGATCGAAAAATGGGCATATTCGAGGCCCAAAAAAGTCTTATTATGGCTATGGAATCACTTGGTTTGGTATCAATTTCCTTATTTACATCTTCAATCACAATTTTTGATTTCATATGTAGTTTATATTGTTCAAAGATAATCTCAATGGATGGCCATATCTTAGTTGTTTATTCACTTATTTCAACCAAAATATTCTCTTTAGCTTTTGAAATAGTTTCTTCCATAATTTTTTTAGTCTCTAAGTACTGTATCCTTTGGGAAAGCTCATGCGTCTTTTGTAAGTGTGCTAGATAAACCCCATCTGATTTAAGCTTTTGTTCTTGTAACTTATCCAAATTTTCTATTTGTTTTTTAATTTCTTTACCTTTAATAGATAAATCATTCATGGATTTGGTTAGATCTGCTATTGTAGTACTCGATTGCATTTGCACTGATGAAAATTTTGTTCAAGTTGATGTTGTGGCTATTTATGAAGTGGATGCCTCCCCTGTTGTTGTATTTTCTATTAGAAACACAATTAATGGAATGGGTTGTACTGGGATATTCTTCTTCTCCTTCTCTTTAAGGAGTTTTTCAATCTCCTTTTCCATTTTTGAGATTTGGTCATTTTGGTCAATGATTATTTTGAACAAATATTCTTTTTCTTTTTCTGACTCCCCCAATTATTTAGTTTGTGGATCATCAATTGAAGGGAGCTTCAGTTTTCTCCTTAAATCTGCTATGTCTGCATTCCTTATTTTGATACTTTCTTCAGTTACTTTAATATTCATAGGATCATATCCAAGTTTAATTACTAGCTCTTGTAAAGAATTAATCTTTGTACCTTTAGCTAAAGAAGAAATCTTCTATAAATTTAATTATGTATGAATGTTCTATAGAAAATTCTTAATTTTAGCAGCTTTCATAGTAGAAATAGTTAAAGTGTTGAAGACCATTTCACCTTATTGTTTATGTAGATCCATGTGATCTATGGGATAAGCGGTTTTTTTTTCAAAGGAGAAAAATAATTTCTTATAATAATATGCTTTCTGAGGCTTAAGAACCTCGATTTCTAAGAGGAAATTTTCATCCTTCATTCTTATAAATCAAGAGATAATAGAATTATATGTTGGGTAGTTGTTTTTTTCTTCCAAAAATGTGAAAATGTAGTAGATTTAAGTGCCATATTTCTTCTTTTTATTTCTTGATAAGAAACAAATATACCTGGTTCATTCCCACTGATCTATCCAAACTCCCTTGCTGGTGATGAAATTGGTGTAGATGATGTTATTGGAGTTACTGGAGATTTTTGGGATGGTTGAATATTGTCTTCTCTCCCTAAGATTGAGGGAGTACATGTTCCTCTGAGAGCAATTTGATGGACTTGTTCAATACTCTCTTGTTTTTCATCCTCCAGATTTATTATCTTATATATTTTACTATACACAAAAAAAATATTTAGTTGACATTTCTGATAATGAAGGGGATATGTTTTCCCTTGGTCTTTTATGTGCCTTTTCTTGAGCTAATGGAGTCTATGAAGTAGATAAAATCTCCTCTTCAACCTCTTGCAAAGTATTTTCCTTCCACTCTTCCTAATTTATAAACTGTTCAATTTATGGAGTGGGAGTATGAATATAGGGAGCGTACTTCTAATATGTTCTCATTTTTGAAATTATGCTGAAAGAATCATAAGAATAGGTAAAGTTGTGATTAAATTTTATGCTCTTTAAGATAATTTATGCTTCTTTCCCTCTTGCCTTTGCATTACATGTGGAAGAACCAATGTGAGTTTTTATTTTAAACTGAGTTGTTTTCTTAGCTGCCTGAAAGTGTACTTGTTCCATATTTATCATTTGTCTCATAAAATCCAAAGAAAATATCCTAATTAGTACATATTTAGGAAGTTTATAAGGGGGAAATTCATAGCCATATATCCAGATTTTTGTATAACTTTGGTATAAACACAAATATCCCTTATTTGTTTGATCACTTAAATGAAAAATTCTTTTAATTTCTGGGTCTACCTTAGGTTTTGCATTGCTATTCAACAAACTGGCTACTACATATAAGAACTGCTCTACAAATTGAATGAATTAAAACTTTGTGTTTTTATTTTGGACCAAAGAGGTCCAATGAATAATGGACTGAGGGTTCCCTTAGGAGTTATTCTTCTATAGTTAAAAGGGAAATATTTCTGAGTGATTATAAATGAACAAATAGACCACGATGCATGCATATCTGAAAAGTCCTTCACTTTAAAATTTCATGAATTTATCATGAATAATATGTTCCATAATATCACTATAAAAGAAACAAATGGGTGGTTTTTCACCACTTGAAAGTATAGAGAGGAAAGAAAATATGTATTGATTTATCCATTGTTCTGAATTATGCCCTAGTATGGAAGAAATTATTGAAATGATTTTCTTGGCTATTCCAAGAAAAATGGAAGCTGGATAGGGAGGATTTGTCTTAGGAAATTAAAAATTTTCAGGAAAGAAGGTTTTAAAAACTTTAGCTCCTTGAGGGAAATCCAATTTGTTATAGATTTACATGAGGTAATCTTGGTGAAAGGGTTTCTCAAGGTTGACATTTTTTATCTTTATAATTTCAAGAAAAGATTGGCCATTAATGGCAAGGAGGACTTCCCCATTTTGTGCCACTAGATTTCTTTGGCTGGGCATATAGCGAAATTGGAACTAGGTGACAAATTCAATAAAATAGTGGGTTTGGGGAAAAATATACTAAGGCAGGGTGGACTCCCATAATACTAAATCATCGGTGTTATCCAAATGTTTTTGCTGGAGCCAATTTTGAAGTTCATAGTGGTCTAATTCACAATTGATGTCTCAAATTTGATAGAGCTGGTCAACTAGGGGTTGGTGGTCCAAATATGCAGCTGGGGGAAGCATTGGGTTATCTTGAGAGCTAGTTTTATTCTTAACAACCATTTTTGAATAGAAAAGAGGAGGAATTGCTATAAATACTTGTTAAACTAATGCTTCAGTGTTTGAACAAGTATTTGGGTGACATTGAAACTATATGAAATATTTTTTGTAATGTCGAGGTCTTTGAATAATTCACAAAACTGTTCAAATACCAAGCTAGTTAGCATACAAATTTTATTGTCGAATTCAAACAAAAGCTTTATATTTTTAACAGATATCTGCAGTGAATGCTTATTTTGGGTGCGAGAGACAAATTAATGTCAATAAATTGTTGCAATGGGAAAACGAATACATTATAACATGTTATAAAGAGTGTACGAAGCAGAAATGTCGATTAATGATTGGTATGCAAGATGTCGTGGACGGAGACAATTGAGTGGCACAATGAATGGTGTAACGGTACACAAAGAATAAATATGATTTTGGAGAGGACCCAAAGGGGGGTATAAGCAGTAAGAGGTATTGAAGATATGGGGTTGCATATTTAACCGGGAGATGACACATTTCCAGAGGTGGTTTAGTGGATATAGCCTACCCAGAACCACCCCACCCCCCCCCCCCCCCCTCGTCGGACAATGTTCAGAAGGCCTAGGGGGGAGCGGGGCGGTTTGGATGCAATTGTTCTAGGTAGGTTGCATCTACTCCATTCAAACTTGCATATGCCTTATCATTTGGGACAAAAATTCATATCCACTGACATTTTATTGCAAATTTTGATTAACCATTTAAAAGGTATGGTTAATATTTTATTTAAGCATCTAATAACATAAACTTAAAAAATCTATAGCGGAATTTTAGACTAGCACACTCTATATATGTCTAAATAATTTTTTAAGAAGCATTTGAATGTGCTTTCTTTGCATTTTTATTGAATTATTTTATATGCCTAACATTTTTTGATCTTTATTTTTATTTTATTTTTCTTCTTTACACATTTTTAATAACATTTTTTCATCTTTAATTTTCTTTTCTACAACATCTAACCTATCAAAACCAGATATGTTACAACATTGGCTCCAACAGGGGATTGCTTCCTCCTGTAGGATGCAGAGAACTTGCAGATCCAAGTGCCTTCTCCTCGATCTAATGGAATATTTGTTGAAAAACATACATACTTTTTGAAAAAAGAAACAAAATCGGTAATATACAATGATGAATATTTGAAACATTGTTTTTTTTTCAATATTGAATGTAATGCTTCAAATATTTTCCATTGACCAGCAATAAAGAATCTTGACCATCCAAATTATGTAAGAAAAAGGTATTGTTTCTTTTAACTTCTGCAATTTCAAAAGGTCTTCACCATATATTATGAAACTTGCCATGTTTTCATGTATCATCTTTTGTATTATCCCATCTTAACACTAAGTCTCCTTCGTTGAAATATCTTTCTCTGGATTTCCTTCCAAATAATCTTTTCATTTTGTTTTGATATTTTCTGAGATTATATGAAACTTTCATTTCATTCTGATATTTTTTGAGATTATATGAATTTTTCCACGTTTTCATTTAATTATGTAATCTGATTTATCCTTTTAGATAATGTATCAGGTTCTTCATATCATTATTGTAAGAATTTTGTAACAGGATAAATTAGCTTTGTAGGAAAAATATCTTCAGTACCATAAACTAGTTGAAAATATGATTTACATGTTGACCTTTCAAGAGAAATCCTGTTGGCCCAAACTGCATACTTGATATGACTATCCCAATTTATTTATGATCATTTAATACCTTTATAATGACATTAACTAGGATTTTTTTTGAAGACTCTGCCAGTTAATTTCCTTGCGGATATTAAGGAGTAGAATGATGTAACAAAGTTTGGTACTTCTGATAGAATTCAATCATTTTGACACTGTTGAAGGCTTGTTCATTGTCTGTGACTATTTTTTGTGGAAAGAAGAATCTATACATTATATCCTCTTCAATGAATTTTATTACAATAGTATTAGTAGCATGTTTAAATGGGATGTATTCTACCCATTTTGTGAAATAGTATGTGGCAGTGAGAATCCATTTATGCTGATTACTCAATGGTGGATGCATTTCTCCAATGAAATCTAATCCCCATTGTAAAAATGGTGCTTCAACTAGAACTTTTAGAAGATTTAATGAGGAAAGTTTATGCTTTACAACAAAAATTTGACAGGGTATCAAACTTCTGAGCTTTTCTCCTACTCCTGTAAACAATTGGGGACAATAAAATCCTGCCCTCAATTTTGTATGAGCAGTTTCTCTCCAAGAATAATGGCCTCCACATATTCCTGCATGAAATTGATCTATAACACCTTCTTTTTCTTCTTCAATTAAGCATATAAAAATTATATTCAATGGATCTTTCCAATATATACTTGCATTAATGATGCAGTATTTCACATCTTTGATTTTCACTGTTTTACACTGATTCCTTGTAAATTCACATGGACTTTCATAATTGTGAGGCATGTGCACAATATGAGTGTACCATTTAGATAAAAAAAAATATCTGACCAATATGTACTCGAAGAGGAGTTGATTCAATTGAATATGAAGGTTCTTGTGGGTTCTTGTCTTCTGAAGTGAGAGAAGGTTCTTATGTATTCTTCTCTTCTGAAGTGAGAGAAGGTTCTTGTGTATTCTTCTTTATTGAAGTGAGATAAGTTTCTTGTGGATTCTTATCTTGGGAAGTGAGATGAGGTTATTTTGGATTCTTCTATTTTGATGTGAGAGAATATTCTTGTGGATTCTTCTCTATTGAAATTTGCATCACAAAGTTTATGCCTAGGACTTTGTAGTTTGATTCAGCTAGAAGTTTTGTTAGACCTTGAACCTTTATTAGTTTAGTAGATTTGATACTTGGATCAAATTCTAATATTTCAGTAATCCACCTTGCTCTTTTGCCATCTGTGTCTGGCTGAGATAGAAATTTTTTAACAACATTTTTTGTAACATAGGCAGTAATGGGAGAATGTATGACATAGACTCTAAATGTTTTCAAGGCTTGTATAAGTGCATAAGCTTGTTTTTATATTATGTCGTATTTCAATTCTGCATCCCTCATGAATTTTCTAAATAAGGCTAAGGGCCAGTCATCTCTGTTTTCATTCTTTTATACGAGTACATCAGCTAGAGTGGATTCAGAGGCAAAATAAAATTTTTTGAAAAGTTTGAGATAATTCAGGCTAGCCAATAATGGAGCTTTTGAAATTGCCCTCTTAATATGGTTGAAAGAATATATATATTGAATTATCCACTTAACTTCATGATTTTTTCTAAGAATATCAATAATATATTTGACTATTTCATCATAGATAGGTATGAATATCATTAGAAAATTGATTTTCCCATGGAAAGCTTGGATTTATTTCTTATTTCTAGGCAAGGTAAGTCCTTGAATAGCTGAAACTCTCTTTGGATCAATAACCAATCCTTTATTATAAATAATGTGGTCAAGTAGCTCCCTTCTTTGATGGAGAAGAGGGATTTCTTTGGAATAAGTGAGATTCCAAATTTCCTGCACCTGTCAAAAACTATCTGCAAGTGATTTAAATGTCCTTGATCCAAATTAGAATATATTGTTAGATAATCTAGAGAAATGACAACAAATTTATTTATCTTACCAACAAATTCTAGATCCATGGCTCTCTAGAAAGTGGCCTCAACATATTTTAGACCAAAAGGAATCCTTCAATACATAAATGTACACCTCAGAGTAGTAAAATCTATATTTTCTATATCCTCTGTATTGACCATAATATTATTGTATCCAAAAGAACCATCTGACATTGAAATCATGCTCGAACTTGAAACTTGTTGCAATATTTGGTCCATTTTGGGAAATGGATAATTATCTTTCAATGGTGATTTATTTAAGTTCCTGAAATATACAAATATTCTGATTTCACCATTTTTCTTTCTAACAGGAACTAAATTTTCTACCCAATCTGAATATGTCAATGGAACTATGAACTTTTCATCAACTAGTTTTTTAAGTTCTTTCTCAATGGTAGGAAGAAGGACTAGATTAATTCTCCTTAGCTTTTGTTTAATAAGTGTTTCTTCTCATTTCAAAGGGATTTTATGTTCAATGAGTGTTGCATGATATGTCTTCAACTCATTATAGGACCACGAAAAAACATCTGTATAGGATTTAAGGAGATATAAATATTTATTTTTCACATCCATGGGTAAAGATGAATATATTTAATATTTTTTATTTCTTTTGAAGTTCCAATATTACATTCTTATGTATCTTCTTCAGGTGAATTTGATAATGGTTTTTTAGGAACATCATTGTGATCAAACATCTTTTCAAGAGGAACCAAGCCTTTAGGAATGAAATTGTTGGATAATTGAATGATATTATGATCAAAAAAATTTGAATTCAATTCTGGATTTTTATTTTCCTTATTCAATTCATTAGTATCCAACACCTATTCTTCAATTTTTAAGGTTGAAAATCCATCAATCACATGCAAAAAGGAATTTAGTTGTTCATCATCCTCAAATATTTCACAATGTTTAATATTATCAAGAATTGAAGGCCTATTTGACTTGTATTTGATATTGTCAGATAATTTGATCAGGAATTTTAAAAGAAATAGCTCAAATAACCAAAGAATATGCAGGAATATTATAATTCCTTGGAGTAAAAGTGATGTTAAATGATTGAAAGAAATTATCCACTGAATCCCATACCGCATTTCTATAACACCTAAGTCTAGGATTTTTTGTTTGACAAATACTCCTGACTTGTTTGACAATGAGTTCTAAGTCATTGAATACACTTAAATTTTCACTTTAATACTTTTGTCTAATTCGAATCCTTGAATAAAGGTTTCATATTCTGCTGCATTATTTGTAACATCAAATTCAAGCTTATAGGATTGAGTTATATTCTCTTTTCTGGGGAAAGTAAAACAACACCTGCTCTAGCTCCTTCCTTTGAACAATATCAATCAAAATATAACTTTCGAATATCATTCTTATTAGCCTTTGGTTTTTCTACAATGTTTTCAATGGCAAGCTGAGTGTTTTGTAGGTTATTTGATGACAATTAAAAACAACAAAAATCTTGATCAACTCCATAAATAGGATGATTTCTTGCTTCATCTCATTTGAAAATAGTATTAATGAAACTCAACTCTCTATATAACCTAAAATTTTCACCCCCATATACAAGAATGGTAGCACAAGACATGTCTATTTGAAGGCTTCCTCCTAGTTTGGTACGTCATGATATTGATAACAAAATCCCAAATTTAGGAGGAATCAATACAAGGAAAAGAAAGAAACTCTAGCAGATGTTTTTGAGGAACGCCTTATAAAAATACCCTATAAATCCATTTCTCGCAAAGGTTACTAGCGGAGGTTGGTGGGCAGAGGTTTTTGTGGATGTTTTTCATCCAGTGCACTTATCATCATAAAGCGCACTAGTGCGTTGAAAAAGAGAAAGAACCGGTGCGCACAAAAAATTGGCACACTGGACATCGTGCACTCCATACACACTCGCCCGTTGCGTGTTATTACTGTATCACACTGGCGCTTTATAACTCTCCCGCGCCGATGCATTGTAAAACATTTTACCAAAATAGAAACTCCTGGTGTGCCTATAAAACCTCACGCACCGGAATAGGGTTAAATAAAAAAAAATTATTACCAAAAAACCACATTCTTCACTTTTCTCAATGCTCTAGAGCTCTCAAGCACTGGTGCAATTTATCCTTTTCTGAGCCACCCTGACATCGGTGATCCCATTGCACCGATTGCATGCACTATTGTTGTGCATTTCCCACCAATCTCCAGCATGATTTTGCAAAACAGTGGGAAAATTTTATTTTGCAAATTCTATAGCCAGTATGCCTCCTCGACAGCTAAATTTACAGGTATTTTCCTTGTTTTTCCATAATTAAGCCTTTTATCATATTACAATTTCAAATAACCTTAAAATTTACCATTTAATAGAAAAAAATAATTTGTCGCGCGGTGCGTTCGAGCCATTCAGCTCACATCGGTTCACGGTGTTGCCTGTAAATTTATAGGCCACACTACAACCAGTGCTAATGGTATCCACACTGGTTTTGGGGCAGTACTAAAAGGCGCAACGTGTTATTTTAAAATATAAAAAAAAGTGCAGTGCAGTCGGTTACCTGGCTGCACCGTTGACCATGTGGAATAGTGTTAATACGGTGCATTGAATTAAATAACCAACCCAAGGAGGGTAATTTTGTTAGCGCACCGCATTGACGCTATTCCACATGGTCAACGATGTAGCCTAGTAAAAGACCGCACCGTTGACTATGTAATGATGTCAGGAGGTCAGTGCGCTGACCGAACTATATGCCTCGGGGCGTAGCGTTTAGTCAGCGCACTGTACTCCTAACACCATACATAGTCAACAGTGCGCTAAAAATCTTTAGGTGCACTGCTTCCGGTGCATTGAATATCATCTGGTGCACCACCGTCAAGGCATGATAAAAAAAAAGACGAACCAGAATCGATGCATGCCTATTTTTTGTGGCACACCGATTGTTTTTTTTTTGTTTTTTCCAAAACAAATTATATATGTATATTCCTAAATACATGTATCATTTAATAAAAAAAATGTATTTAATATATCAATCATCCAGAGAAGTGAAAGGATAGAAGAGGGGGAGCAACAGCAACAACAGGCGGGCCAGTATAATATGGTTCATATGTGGGAGGCACGAGAGAGGGAGAGAGATGCATACCCTCGCCCTATTACAACAGCTACAAAGGGGCTCCTAAGGTAGGTATGCCTCCTCAAGTTCTATGCAAAGGCTAATTCCATAAAGGGCCGTGGTATGTTTTTGAGACATCTTATCCGCAGGTGGAATGCCCACCTACAGGCTTTCTGGGTTGGTCCTAACTAGTGGTGCATGCCCATAGAGGAGTACATATATCTCATTACAGGGCTATCGAGGAAGCGGTGGATTTTCCCTTGTTCCCAAAGGTTCCAGTTGGCTAGGCAGCAGGGATTCAGTTGGTGTACTCCCAGAGTTACATTAGCGCAAATATACTATCCCCTTCATATTTTGAGCTCTCTGGAGGTCAATTATGTATTGGTGCATTTGGTAGTCAGGAGGTGAGGTGCCTCTCACTTCTGATTTCGACCATTTTACACAACACTAGTGATGGCTAATGCATTAGTTTCTCACTTCTACATTATTTTTATTCTTTAGTACAAGAGCCACGACTTGTTAGGTGGTCTGCCATTCTTTTGCGGCAGTTTTGTACAGCCATAAACAGATGTCATGCTCATGCAAAAGGGAGGGTCAATTTCCCGTTTTCTTTAGAGCCTTTTTGTTTATTTTTTCAGAGGTTTATAGAGAAGAGACCTACTTTTGTTCGGCATACTCGTAGGCTGATGTTCGAGGCTTGGATGCACATGTGGGGGCAGATGATGCCCAAGAGGGGTGAGACTATGTTTTAAGCAAGGATTTCACATGATGCATTGGAGTTGCTAGCCATTGTTGATGAGCATCCCTTCATTATTGTCCCCTGTCCTTATGTTGGTTTGGATTGTAAAGGGTGTGCCAACATCCTCTTCACAGATGATGAACCACCAGATGATAGAGGTAATATTATTGTTTTATTTAAATTTATTCTAACATGTTCTTTAACTTGTTTTTATTAAATTGTGTAATGAAATTGTCTAATTATTGTTGTGTAATTGTATATCTTTTGCAAACATTTGGTATTTTGATGGCAAGGACATGGCGGAACCACCACATTATCCAGGTGTGGATCCTAATGACAATCAGGGTATGCCATATGCCGAGGATTACTAGGAGGTCATTACATAGAGACCTACTCCTGCTAGTGCACCGGTACCACCTTTTTCTTCGCGCAGTTGGCTTGATAGCAGATACAGGATGGAGTTGGGCGACCAAATCACTACATTGATTGTTAAGGTGGGCATCAGGCCCGCTAATATGAGAGACATACAGGCTGATGGTAGGTTGTTACATATGTGGAGAGGCATGTCGCGTGACATGTACAACTTGATGTGGCATCTCATAGGAGCTATGACCTTAGTTACATTGCTGAGGAGTACTATTGCATGTTATAGGCGAGGTCGAGACACAGCACGTGATCGAAAGTCTGTGAGAAGAAACTCATCATATGATTATCATTCACCTCGTACTGCGCCAGATGAGAAGCCTCCACTAGCATCTAGCAGTAGTCATTATGGAGAGCAGGCTAGACTACCAACCATGTCTAGGAAGTAGCTGGCAACATCCAACAGTACTCATGATCATGAGTAGGCTAGACCATCGACCGTCGAGGTTGCTCCATTGACTGAGTAGGCCTTGACTAGTACTGCTATTGATGTTGTACCACCAACTGAACCATGACATTTATATTACAGTAATATATATATATATATATATATATATATATATATATATATATATATATATATATATATATATATATATATATAGTTCATATATTTTATGGTCATGTTGCAGTTGTACTTAGTTTACATTTGGGTGATCATCATGATGTGTATATTGTTAGGTCATATTAGATATGTTAATTTAATGTGAAAATTATAGATAGATGTGTATGTGATAGCAGTTATTTCACATGCAGGGATGTATATATGATGTTTGTGTTGTGATGATGTTATATAATATTAATTGTGTTTTGATAGATGGCCATGATCACGATGATGTTAGCGAATTTGAATGTGTTTTTTAGTCAAATATGATATTTGTACGATGGTTATCATGAACATGATGTTTATTAATTAATTTAATATTAAATGATTATGATATTGTAAAATTGTAATATTTGTAATTATAATTGTATGTAAAATTCTAAAATTGTAATTGTATTTGTATTAATTGTAATTGTAATTCTAACTATAATTTTAATTGTAATTGTATGTAAAATATTTGTAAAATTTTAATTGTATTAATGTTAAATGATTTTATTAAAATTTGTAAATTTGTAAATTTGTAAAATGTTTAATAATTGTAAGATAATAAATCTAGGGTAATATGCATTATTGTAACATAATAAAGTTTAGAAAATAATGCAAATAAATTCATGTCCTTTAGAATTAACATTATTTTATTATGATCTTAAATATATATAAAAAAAACAACTTTATATAGTACGCCATTGTTTTTGAGATCAACATAATTGCAAATTATCAAGTGAAATATTGATTTTAACATTAACACAATGCATATTACCAATTAATTCAAAATACATATTATAGTGTTTCAAAAAACCCATCTTAAAATGTATAAATATTGTTGAAATAACACATGTACCATATCACTCTTGGTTCTCATGATCACCCTCATTATCTTCCTGCTCGCATGGCATGATAACACTATTGTTCTCAAAAATATGTTTTGATCTAGGGTCATGTCTCAATACGAACCACCAATCCCTATCCAACACATATAGGTAAAAAAACAACTGGTTGCAGTGTTTGGGGAGAACATAGGGCTCCTTATCTTCATCCCACATCTTTCTAGAGTTGATACATATCAGCCTACTGTTGGAAATATGATGCAGGATGTTGTCCTTGATGGCAACCCACTAAATGAAGATGAAGACATGCGACTATTGACTTGTGTTGTCCTTGATGGAAATCCACCTGATGATGTTATTCTTGACTTGATGGGCTTGGTAAATGATGTAAATCTGAGGTGATATGATGCTTATTGATATTATGATGTTGAGTGTTGTCCCTAAAAGGCAACCCTCTTGATAAAGATGATGGCAACTTACTTGATGAAGTTGTGCTTGATAGAATACGGTTTGATGAACCAAATCTGATGTATCTACAGTGTGTACAGAAGGCAATGAAGAAAGGAATTCAGCATGTGCTAATTCTATGATGAAAAAGAGTATGTTTCTTGTTATACGCGGATTGGCCTAGGGAAAGTCGCGTATGCACGCGGAAAGGAACGTTCCAAGTAGCGTATGGGCTAAAGCGCTCAAAAAGTGCAAAACCAAGGGTAATCACCATGGTATTGACCCATTGTATTGGGTAATGATCTGCCTAATTGACCCCGTCCAGGTAGTTTTGGGCTTATGGTATTGTTTTGGTCCATGGTATTGAAAAAGGGGCTCATGGTATTGAAAAAGGGTAAACCTATATAAGGAGAAGAAATTCATTATGCAAATGATGTGTGTGGGTGCAAGATGTCTGAGCTTGAATGAATACTTCTATCTGAAGTAGATTTGAATGGAAGGGTTACACTTGAAGACAAATCTGAAGGAATGATGCACCAATGATGAAGAAGGGGATCTAGATCTGAA